>APFE030093121.1:0-11193 GCA_000404065.3 Pinus taeda
TTATTATTGTATTGTTTGTTTTTTTTATTTTTTATGTTGTACTATTATGTTTTACTAGTTTATAACACTATTATACTAGTCATTGTCATTATTTAGTTGATGTTATTACTATATTGTTTGTTTGCTTCATTTTTTATATTTTACTAGATTGTAACACTATTATACTAATCATTATCAATATTTAATTCATGTTATTACTATATTCTTTTTCTGTTTATGTTTTATGTTTTACTATATTGTAACGCTATTTTCTAACACTATTACACTAACAATTATCATTATTTACTTCATGTTATTACTATATTAATAATTTTAATTCATATTATTACTATAGTGTTTGTTTGTTTTATGTTTTACTATTTTGTAACAGTATTATACTAACAATTATCATTATTTAATTCATGTTATTAGTATATTGTTTGTTTGTTTTATGTTTTACTATTTTGTAACACTATTATACTAATCATTATCATTATTTATTTCATGTTATTACGATATTGTTTTTTTGTATGTTTTATGCTTTACTATTTTGTAACACTATTATACTAATCATTATCATTATTCAATTCATGTTACTATTATATTAATAATTTTAATTCATGTTATTACTATATTGTTTGTTTGTTTTATGTTATATGTTTTACTATTTTGTGATGTAGGAGTATTCAGCCCAAGGGAAATTATTGTAAATAATAGACATAGGGGGTCATGCATTTGTGAAATTAGTTTCCTAAGTCCTAAGTCAGTATCATTTAATTAGATATTCTCAAAATAAATAAATAGAAGCTAGGAGAGCTTTTAGGCATAAAAGGAATGGATGTGGACCATTAAGTGATAAGGAAAGATTTTCTATTTTAGAACAGGGAAAAAGATGGAATAAAGCCTCAAGATGCTTTTTGCCATATGTATGCATTGCATGTAGAGTTTTAGAGCTTTTATTTGAGTGATTCTAGATCATTCTAAGTTTTATAAATGATGTAGCCTCAAAGGCATTAAAAGGGAGAGAGTGTGAGAGAGTGTAGTTGAGAATAGGTTGAACAGCCAAGGCTGTAAGTCCTCTGGCAAGTTGTAAGGGCCATGACCATTGAAGATCTGGCCACGAAGAAGTTTGTAAGTATTTGTTTACTTTTATGATAAATGTGGGTTTGAGACATTGAGTGCTGAACTCTGAAATTGCTTGATTGAGTTATGCGCATTGGAAGTGCTATGAGTTAAAGACGTAGTATGATATCTAATGATGATGGTTAAATCATTTATTGTGAACCCTCTTACATAAATATTGTTGGTACATTTTCTGCCATTTGTTTTAAAATCAAACCAGCTACAAACTGGCGATACGCCACTCCACAACACCCATTGGGAATATTTCTTGGCTTCAATGTTTTTTATATATTTAAGAGCGGCTTGATCTGATAACGCCATTGCCAAAAGAGCATCGAAATTCCAGCAGACACCAGAGGGTTTATATCAATTGTGCCTGTATGTTATTACGCCCATTTGGTTGAAAAAATGTGCTCGTGTAATGAGAGTAAGTGGAGACTCATCGTGTGAGTTTTTGGGTAGAGCGAAGGCTCAGACTATGTGTGAGAATTGTTTTAATAATAGAGGTCATTCCAGAGATTATTCCAATTGATAGATCGCTGCTTCCTTTCCGTGAGGTAATTCAATGCGTTGAATGGTTTCCGCATATATATATAATACCGTGTTTAATTTTTGGGGCAGAGTTATATGCGTTGAATGATTTGTATGCGTTAGGGGCAGAGTTATATGCGTTGTGGAGACAAAGAAATTTTCCTCCGAAAGGGCTGCGTGTGTGGTTATTCTCTATTTTACTTGAGTTGAAGTTCAACTGCATGGGTGCAACTGATTGTGGATAATATTATACTGTTTATATAAACCTATGCGAAGCGTGGATATATATAAGCCTGTATATTAACTTCGGTGGGTGCAACTGACATGTTATCTATACATAACAGTGTGTTAATTACCTTGGTGAGCGCAGGTTTGTTAATTCGCCCATGTTGAATTCCGCTTTTCCTATTTCATATAGGCGTTGTTGTTTCTTATGTGTTCTAGTGGAGATCGAACTACAACCAAAATGAAAGGAGAAGAAAAGGATTTCTATGATGAAAGAGACCCAGGAGCAAGGGATTATTTGGGTGAATCGAATAGTGAAGGCAGCAAAGTGAAAGCGTAATGTCTTGGAGAAAGTTATATATTTGAACTTAGTCCAAATATTTAGTGAAAAACATTGTGGAGTAGAAGGTATGTGGGTTTAGTATTCCATTGGAAACAAATTTCAGTTTATATGAATTGGCTGGCTGCCCTAACAGAGTATTTTAAAAGATCCTGGTTTTGTAGGCCTGGCTTGCATCAGGTGATATCAGAGCAGGAATAACTTTGTTTGAAGATTCAATTTTTTGAGTAAGTTAATTGCATGTGATGAATGAATTTTGATTTTTGGAACTGATGAATATTGTAGCAGAGAGTGCAGCGATAAAGGAGTCCAGCAAGGGATTATAAGTGAATGTGGCAGAACCTAAAGATTCAACATAGGTTGAATAAAGTTGTAGATGAGAGAAGCCTATAGGATCAGTAGAGTATGCTCGAAAGGTTCCAGCAGAGGACCAATGATTAGCAAAAGGCCAGATCCAAAGGGAAGGATTGGTGAGGTAAGTGGCAGCAAGAGAGGTTGTTGTGATAGAGGCTTCATGCAACTCATAGGTGAGGAACTCATGGCGAAGGAGATGACTACTGAAAGTCATAAAGGAGAGAGTAGAGGTTCAGAAAGAGGTCACAGTAGAAAAGAGAAGAAATATGCGAAGGCGAATGGCATAAGACAGTAGTTGACTCAGGAAGAGTATGAGAAAGAGAAAGCTGAGATATCAGTTCATCTTGAGCTATTGATGGAGTTCTTACGGGGAAATGTGAAAGACCGGAGACATGGTTTACTGATGAGGAAGAGAGTGAAGTGGCAGAGGCTACAACAAAAAAGAGATTTACAGATAAGCATGGAGTTAACAGGGGAGCTGAGGAAGCTGGAGCAGATGATGGATGTACAGTTGAGACGGGAAGAACTCATAGCAGCTGAGTTGGAAGAGGAGGTTTCCATTGGTGAAATAATGAAGAAGCAGTCAAGACTGAAAAATCTTGTGATTTAAAAACTAATGAGTTGTGCATGTTTGCAGGTACAGAATAGGAAGATGAACAAGCTCTGGAATTTGTCCAAGAAGAGTTGAATCTGAAGGCTGTTCAGATCGATGATGAGAAAATGAAGATGAAGGAGTCTAATCAGAATGTTGGACCAGCTAATGATTGGTCAAAAGTTGTTGAAGGTATAGAAAATCGTGTGAAGTTTCCAAGTTCTACTCCTAATGAAATTGTTGAATTGTATAGAAAACTAGATCTCCAGAGAAGAGAGTTGGAGAGATAGAGGACTTATGTGCTGAAATATTTGCTCGAGACATCTGAACCAGAGAAAATGTTGCAGATGAAATTGCAGGTGATGAGCCAAAGCATGTTGCAGAGGGACAGGAAGTTTGGGAGGTAGCAACATCTATGGCCACATCGGCAACAACATCCATAGTGACAACTAGAGTAACATGTGGGGCGACATTTATGATAGCAATTGAGACAACATTGATAGCAGAAGAAGAGGCACTGATGCCTTATATTTTTTATTCTAACAATTGTTTTGTGAGTACAGGCCTTACTGAAGAAGCTGGAGAAAATCTGCTAGACAAAGAAATTGAAATGATGAGACAGATGATGATGAAGGAATCCCGGAAGAGATCAGCAGCAATAAAAAAAAGGAAAAGTAGCAAAAGGAAGACAACAAAAGATTGTGAGAGTGCAGCTAGTGGAGCAAGGCAGCATAAAGTGTGGGGACCTGGAGAAGAAGAACAAACAGAAGCAGTGACAAATGGAAAGTTGCAACACAAGATATGGGATCCAGGCAAACATAGATCTGAACACATGATCAGGAGATCATGAAATTTCTCTACCTTGGGAGTCTGATGCAGGAGCATTCAGCCCAAGGGAAACTATTGTAAATAATAGACATAGGGGGTCATGCATTTGTTAAATTAGTTTCCTAAGTCCTAAGTCAGTATGATTTGATTAGATATTCTCAAAATAAATAAATAGAAACTAGGAGAGCTTTTAGGCATAAAAGGAATGGATGTGGACCATTAAGTGATAAGGCAAGCTTTTCTATTTTAGAATAGGGAAAAAGATGGAATAAAGCCTCAAGATGATTTTTTCCATATGTATACATTGCATGTAGAGTCTTAGAGCTTTTATTTGAGTGATTCTAGATCATGCTAAGTTTTATAAATGATGTAGCCTCAAAGGCATTAAAAAGGAGAGAGTGTGAGAGAGTGTAGTTGAGAATAGGTTGAACAGCCAAGGCTATAAGTCCTCTGGCAAGTTGTAAGGGCCATTTAATAATTGTTATTACTATATTAATAACTTTAATTCATGTTATTACTATATCGTTTGTTTGTTTATGTTTTATGTTTTACTATTTTGTGACACTATTACACTAATCATTATTATTATTTAATAAATGTTATTACTATATTGTTTGTTTCTTTTTATGTTTTATGTTTTACTATTTTGGAACATTATTATACTAATAATTATCATTATTTAATTAATTTTATTGCTATATTAATAATTTCAATTCATGTTAATACTATTTAGTATATTGTAACGCTATTTATGTTTTATTTTTTACTATTTTGTAAGACTATTATACTAATTATTATAATTATTTAATTCATGTTACGCTATATTAATAATATTATTTCATGTTACACGTATTGTTTGTTTATTTATGTTTTACTAATGTACACATTTTGTAACACTATTATACTAATCATTATCATTATTTAATTCATGTTATTACTATATTGTTTGTTTCTTTTTATTTTTATGTTTTACTATTTTGTAACACTACTATACTAATCATTATCATTATTTAATAATTGTTATTAATATATTAATAACTTTAATTCATGCTATTACTATATCGTTTGTTTGTTTTATGTTTTATGTTTTACTATTTTGTGACACTATTCCACTAATCATTATTATTATTTAATAACTGTTATTACTATATTGTTTGTTTCTTTTTATGTTTTATGTTTTACTATTTTGTAACACTATTATACTAATCATTATCATTATTTAATTAATGTTATTGCTATATTAATAATTTCAATTAATGTTAATTTTAATTCATGTTAATACTATTTAGTATTTTGTAAAACTATTTATGTTTTATTTATTACTATTTTGTAAGACTATTATACTAATTATTATAATTATTTAATTCATGTTATTGATATATTAATAATTTTATTTCATGTTACTACTGTATTGTTTGTTTATTTTATGTTTTATGTTTTACTATATTGTTTGTTTGTCTTATGTTTTATCATTATCATTATTTAATTCATGTTATTACTATACTGTTTGTTTCTTACTATAGTATTTAATTCATGTTACTACTATATTGTTTGTTTGCCTTATGTTTTATCATTATAATTATTTAATAATTGTTATTACTATATTCATAACTTTAATTCATGCTATTACTATATCATTGGTTTGTTTTATGTTTTATGTTTTACTATTTTGTGACACTATTACACTAATCATTATTATTATTTAATAATTGTTATTTACTTTATTGTTTGTTTCTTTTTATGTTTTATGTTTTACTATTTTGTAACACTATTATACTAATCATTATCATTATTTAATTCATGTTATTGCTATATTAATAATTTCAATTTATGTTAATTTCAATTCATGTTAATACTATTTAGTATTTTGTAATGCTATTTATGTTTTATTTTTTACTATTTTTTAAGATTATTATACTAATTATACTAATTATTTAATTCATGTTTTTTTTCTCGGAAAAAGACTAAACTATTTTCTATTAATCTGATAAACATAAAATTACAGTAGGGGCAGCTGTCGTAGCCTGCGCATTACATATGTTACAAAAATTCCCCGAGAGAGAGAAGCTGGGGATTGCATCCAAACTTACAGCCAGATAAACTAGATAAACTGTCAAATTCCTTGGCTTTACAGAAAAATAGAGAAAGAGAGTACTAAGAATACTGAGAGACTGAGAGAGATAGAACTGAGACCAAGACAATTGCATCCGCTGTGGCTGGAGAGTCTAAAAAACGAGCCAACAACCAAAGATGGCTGCCCAAAAACCAAAAAGAGTAAACACAAGTGCCAACTGTTCAGCCTTCATCATCCCCCTATGTTTCTGCATCTGGCTGACACACATCATTGTGGTTGTGCCCCTCTTTGCTATTCTCCACGTTGCCTCCCTGCTCTTTGTCTGTGTTTCCGACATCGGGGTCCAGGAAGAGGTTGATGCAGTCGCTCAGGGGAGGGACAGGAGAGGGAAAATCGACCTCGATGACTGGAATATCCTCAGTCTTTGTAGCCATGGCTAACGGGGCTGAGGAATGGTCACTTCTGTCAGAAGAATTGGGGTTTATGAAGGTAATTGGAGGAACCTGGTTAATTTCCTCAGTCATCAGGATGGTAATTTGGGCAGAAACCAGGGGGCGGTTCAGGTTGCTCTGGAATTTGAAGTGGGTGGACTTGAAGGCGTTGTTGGGTATCGGATGGCTTGAGGGGTTAGAAGTAGGGGAATCCTCCGGAGGAGAAGTAAGATTGATGGAGGTGAGCAGAGGGGTGGAATGAGGGCGCGCAGCATGACGCTTGCTGCTGCCGGACTTATCTCCGGAACGAGAGCGCTTCCCAGCTCTTTTCATGGTGGAGAGGAGGATTGAGATGGTCAGCGAAGCAGAGTGGGAACCAGGGATGCTTCTCAGAGCATGGAATGACCTCAAACCGAGATGCGAGGCCGAACAAAGATGCGAGGCCGAACAGAGAACAATAGAAACACTGAACCGTAAAACAGAGCCAGAGGAATTGAAATTGCCGCGAATAAAGCACTTACCCCAACCTGATAGCGGAATTCTGGAACGCGGAGCGCCGGCAGAGTTGAAGGGCTGCCAGTTCGAGCTTATACCAGCTCGAAGGCAGGGCTCCCAAACGACCTCACCCACTGAACTCACCACCAATCGAACAGAGCATTCTTCGGTTGCAGGCATAATGAGAAATTTCCGGAATTGCCTCCTGTAAATACCGCTCCTCAAACAGCGTCGGGCTCCGCTCGCCATTAATGGCGCTGTCCTGCACCATGCCATGGTCATAACGATCACCTTCCCGCCTCCAAACAGTGTCTGGGGCTCCACGCTGCTCAGCAGGTGGCGGCCTCATGCGTCTTAAGTGCGCATGAATGCCACTTAAGGCGTAATTAACACCCGGATCCGAGATAATTATTTAATTCATGTTATTTCTATATTAATAATTTTATTTCATGTTACTACTGTATTGTTTGTTTATTTTATGTTTTATGTTTCACTATTATGTTACACTGTTTTGTAACACTATTATACTAATCATTATCATTATTTAATTCATCTTATTACTATATTAATAATTTTAGTTCATGTTACCATTATATTGTTTCTTTTTTTTATGTTTTATGTTTCACTGTTATGTTACACTGTTTTGTAACACTATTATACTAACCATTATCATTATTTAATTCATGTTATTACTGTATTAATAATTTTAATTCATGTTATTACTATATTAATAATTTTAACTCGTGTTGTTACTATAATTTTTGTTTGTTTTATGTTTTATGTTCTACTAATTTGTAACACTATTATACTAATCATTATCATTATTTAATTCATGTTATTACTATATTGTTTGTTTGTTTTATGTTTTACTATTTTGTAAAACTATTATACTAATCATTATCATTATTTAACTCATGTTATTACAATATAATAATTTTAATTATTGTTATTACTATATTAATAATTTTAATTCATCTTATTGTTATATTAATAATTTTATTAGTATATTGTTTGCTTTTTTTTATGTTTTATGTTTTACTCTTTTGTAACACTATTTTGTTTGTTTGTTTTAGGTTCTACGTTTTTATATTTTGTAACACTATTTTGTTACTCTATTACACTAAAAATTATCATTATTTAATTCATGTTATTACTATATTGTTTGTTTGTTTTACTTTTTTGTAACACTACTATACTAATCATTATATTTATTTAATTCATGTTATTACTATATTGTGTGTTTGTTTCATGTTTTATGTTTTACTATATTGTAACACTATCATACTAATCATTATAATTATTAATTCATGTTATTACTGTATTGTTTATTTGTACGTTTAGATGAGCTAGTTCTGAAATTGCAGCCTGCAGTAGCCCTCTGTGTCCTCTTTCCAATGCCACCAGTGTGATCCAAATTGGATTCTCCAAGGAAGAGTTATGTGAAATCTCCCACAGTTACCTGATTATAGACTAGTTCAGTAGAGCGAACTTGTATGACATGCCACGATTCACTGTTTCGACCTTTGGCTATGAAAAATATATACAAGAAACTATAGTCCGTCCTCTTTCTGTACCTTCTTACAAAATTTCAATCCAATTCTCAGAGAGAAAGTTATGACACTTTTCCCTAGATCACCTACTTGGAGTGTAATTCAAGAGTCTCAAAAGACCAAATTCCTCAAATCATATCTTCGCAAATATAGCGCGACAAGCTCTGAAATTCAGACCCGAGATTCAGCGCGATCTTTTCTCAAATGTGCTTTTTTTAGCTTCTGAAACATCACATAATTTTTTTTTTAGCGAAAATGCCACGATGACCTATTTGGAGTAGTGAAGCCATAGAATCCAAAGCTTTGATACCAAATGTTATGAAACCAACTCAAGAAAAAGATAGAAAAGATAGATCAACACCTTACAATTCAGCCTCTTCGAGGGGGAAACCTCCTTTACATTACATAAATGAACAATTCTTGGATAAATCAAATGACAAAACCTCCTTTCTATATATAGGAGTCTAAGGAGTCACAATATAACCCAACCGACCTAACAATAATAATATAAAGCCACTAAAATAACAATAGAGGGATTCTATGGGACATAGTAATAAACATATGGGGACAAAATGGGCACAACAATATTAATAAGGGATACAACTACAATAGTAATGGGGTAATCACTAGTATTATAGGAACCCAACATTATCCTATTCTCCTTATAGAAGTAGGTATTTCCCCTATTGAGAGCCTAGCTATGATTAGGTTTCTGTTGTACAAGCACAAACTCAATAACATAAATGATCATAGACTTCCTAAGCTAGCTTTAAATTCTGGCCAAAACCACCTAAGGCTTAATTGGGGGTGGCATAAAGACACAAGGGCCTTGTTAAACTATTTGGAGATCAATGAGAATGATGCATTGCAAAACATAAATAACATTAAAGATATTGTTACTTCTAAGTTCAAAGAAAAAAGTGGTGTGAGAAAGATATAGCGGGTAAAATAAAATTAAGTTATTATAAGAAGGTCGTCAACCCCACCCTAGAAGATCAAAAATAACTCTCTATTTTAACAAGCTCAAAGAAGAGAATTAATATAGCAAAGATTAGAACGAATTCTCATGAGCTCCATAGTGAAACATGTCATTGGGAAGTTCCTAAAATGCTATGGATGGAAAGGATCTACCATATATGTGAGAATAGGAACATCGAGGATGAAAACTAGTTCCTCTAAGAGTGCCTCGCTTACAACCACATTCGATCCCAGTTTCACAATCTTTGTTACAATACTGACATTCCTAGCCTTTCACGATGTTAAAATTATAGTGAGCTCAGGAGGCTTCTCTCCAAGCTCTTTGAGCATAAGAATAAAATCTTAAATCAAAATAACTAATTTATTTCTTTAGGTCTGATAGACCAATCTTTGGTCTCAGCGGATGTTAACCACTACCATCATCACTATATTGTTTGCTTGTTTTATGCTTTCCATTTTACTATATTGTAACACTATTATACTAATAATTATAATTATTTAATTCATGTTATTACTATATTAATAATTTTAATTCATATTATTACTATATTGTTTGTTTGTTTTATGTTTTACTAATTTGTAACACTATTATACTAATCATTATCATTATTTAATTCATGTGATTACTATACTAACAATTTTAATTCATGTGTTTATTATACTAATAATTTTAATTCATGTTATTACTATGTTGTTTGTTTGTTTTATGTTTTATGTTTTACTATATTGTTACACTATCATACTAATCATTATCATTATTTAATTCATGTTATTACTATATTGTTTGTTTGTTTTATGTTTTACTATTTTGTAACACTGTTATACTAATCATTTTCATTATTTAACTCATGTTATTACTCTATTGTTTGTTTGTTTTATGTTTTATGTTTTACTATTTTGTAACACTACTATACTAATAATTATCTTTATTTAATTCATGTTATTACTATATTGTTTGTATATTTTATGTTTTACTATACTGTAACACTATTTTGAAACACTATTATACTAATAATTATAATTACTTAATTCGTGTTATTACTATATTAAAATTTTAATTCATGTTCTTACTATATTGTTTTTTTGTTTTTCGTTTTATGCTTTTTGTTTTAGTATTTTGTAACACTATTATACTAATCACTATCATTATTTAATTCATGTTATTATTATATTAATAATCATAATTCATGTTATTACTATATTGTTTGTTTGTTTTATGTTTTATGTTTTACTATATTGCAACACTATTTGGTGACACTATTTATGTTTAATGTTTTACTGTATTGTAACACTATTTTGTAAACAATATTTATGTTTTATGTTTTACTAATTTTTAACAATATTTTGTAAGATTATTATACTAATGATTATAATTATTTAATTCATGTTATTACTATATTAATAATTTTAATTCATGTTACTACTATGTTGTTTGTTTGTTTTATGTTTTACTATTTTGTAACACTATTATACTAATCATTATCATTATTTAACTCGTGTTATTACTATATTAATAATTTTAATTCATGTTTTTACTATACAGTTTGTTTGTTTGTTTATTTTATGTTTTATTATTTTGTAACACTACTATACTAATATTTATCATTATTTAATTCATATTACTACTATTTAATAATTTTAATTCATCCTATTGCTATATTAATAATTTTTTTACTGTATTGTTTGTTTTTTTT
>APFE030093123.1:12152-37958 GCA_000404065.3 Pinus taeda
CAGAGGGTACGTGGAAGACAGTCCGTGCGCAGTTCTGTCTAATGCGCTACTACTCGAAGGGGTACCCACAGGGGTTACAAGGGAGTCCAACAGACGTGACCACCTCTTGTACTTCCTGCGTGCATGCCTCCCCAAATCCGCAGGTTTATGCGCTCAACGACAGATCCCGTGGTTTAAAGACGCCGGAACACGTCTCTAGCCAAAAAAAAAAATTCGCTAAAATTTGGAGATCCCACCGAGCCCTGGAAAGTGCTCTGATACCACTTGTTATGCTTCTTAACCTGCAAAGCAATACCGAACCGAGAATATGCGCGGAAAAATACCGAGAACACAGATTATGTTAAGAAGATATACCCATAACACAAAATAGCAAAGATTTTATTACTCAGAGAGAAATGTTGACAGGCCTCTTCGAGGGGGCAACGTCCAATGGAGCAGAGCTCGATTACAGAACAAGACACGATGCTCCTCACAGGGAGTCTCTATCCTTTATATATGACTTCTACATGCAATACCACGGGCCAATACCATGGGTTTTATTAATACCATCTATCTAATACTACCGCCCATTTAACCTTTATTTAATACTACCTCCCATTTACAACTAATTGTGGTCCCATTTGCAACTAACTGGGTTAACCACTTACAAATATTAATATGGGCTTTATTGACTCTTGACTATGACGTGATCCCATGACATGAATAAGGGGGTTAGGGTGGGACCCTAACAAAAAGTGCATTTAGTCTTCATGCATGCAACTTTAAGAATAGAAGCAAAAGGAAGCATAGGACACAAAAATTAGAGAAAATGAAGAGAAAATAGAAAATTTTGTAGGTATGAGAACTGAGATCGCAACAAGCAGAAAAAGATTCGAATGAAGAATGAGAGCTGAGAAGAAGAAACAAGAAGAAGAGAAAAAATAAGGCTCAATGATAGAGAAAATAATGATAATATAGGGTGATGAGCTAGAACAACTAGTAGCTGAGCAAGAAAGTGAACAGATGCAAGTTCCCTCAGCAAAGCTAAGCATAAGAAACAAATATGACTAGATGTCGATATGTACATGGAGCAATTGATGTGTGACGCCACCAGTGATGACTTTCAGTTGAGCACAGACAACATGCAGAAGTACATTAGTGGTCCTACGACACTCAAGAAAGTACTCCACATGCTTCAAGATAAGACGAACGTATGTACCAAGATTTAGTACATGAACGAGTAGTATAAAGTGGGGGTTTTTGAGTTGGTCTTTTCCCATGCCTTGGAGTCATAGTGTTTTGTCTTGTTAGGATATCTCTAACCTATTTTCCCCACATGGGTATATGTGGAAATTGTATAACATTGTAAACATGTTGTAAGTGAAATTCCAAGTCACACTAGTGGAATGTGAATAGTAACTATGTAATTTAATGATTTTTGTAAAGAATTTGAAGAGTCATGAGGGTAGACAAACAATCACAAAGGCGAATGTCAAGGGTCACCCCACCCTTTGCTATAAATAAAAGCTCATAACTCATAGAATAGACTTTTGCGAGCCAATGTTTTGGCTAGGCATTTCTTAGGTAAGGCTTGGAGAGTATGTCATGAGCCTTGGCTTCTCAACAGCATAGAGTGGGTACATCTCTTTGAAGGAGCAAGTTGTGTGGACTATAATGTTCCACTATTAGGGCTAGTGGCTATCAATTTTGTATCTATGGATAGAACTTTCACTTAATCATGTAACTCAGCCATCATGTTTTCATGCATATGTTTTTATTTTAGTTCAACTAAATTTATGTTATCTCACTTTCGCATTTGTGTATGAACTATTTTTTATACGATTTTACAAATATTGTTGAAGATGTGTTTTTGTATTAGCCTGTCACTTTCGATTGTGGACTATTCCGCTTCTAGCCTGTGATGTCATTCAAATTGTGTGTTCCTTTGAGGCTACGTACTATTACAGGCTTCTAAGGGACACACTTCCTTTTCCCCTCTCTGTGTTAGAACCCCCATGGATCTCTCTTGACTCGCTGCAAGTTGACACACTTTCTTCTGATAAAGTTATCATACTTAGCTCTGTGCGCTACCATAGTCAAGGAACTATTGTAATACCCATTGTTGGGAATCCTTCTCCAAACTGTTTGAGGTCTAGTTGGGACTTATTACTAGGGAGATCACCTAACATGTTGGTGGGTTCGACACCATCAGTAGGGTCTTACTTACACACTCCACCAAAACTTAATGAGTTAAGGTTTCAATATAGGAATATAGTAAACCCAAGATTACCGATATTCCATAGGTTTGAGATTTTGGACTTTATCATTCAACCCTAACAAGCTAGGTTTTCCTAATCATACCAAAATAATAAACATGAAATCATCAACAAAAAATTCAAATAGTATTTCTCAAGATCCCTAAGTATTTTAGGGTTTCATGCATTCACATTAGAATACCCTTAGGTTAGGATTTTCTAGAGAACTTGTCTAGGTTTCTATAAAATCAGTTAAGAATAGGGGTGGGGTAGATTTATCATGTGATGAATCATCCAAGGTAAGAATCATTATGATTCAATGCAACTATACAAAAAAATATTAGTAATAGATTTCAAAATGAATACACGTTTAAATAAATCAATGTTTTGTAGTTTAAGACATACCTTTGTTTCTTGAAAAAACGGGCCTTGAGAGGTCCTCCTCCTTGAGAATATAGCAGATGTTTTCTTAATCAAGACAATAGAGGGATGATGATGATTAGTATTTAATATAATCAAAATTAAATGAGTACATCAAACCTTTGTTTAAGACATACCTTTGTTTCTTGAAAAAACGGGCCTTGAGAGGTCCTCCTCCTTGAGAATATAGCAGATGTTTTCTTAATCAAGACAATAGAGGGATAATGATGATTAGTATTTAATATAATCAAAATTAAATGAGTACATCAAACCAAACATTGAAAGAAAATTGGATACTTATCTTTAGGGTTGTTAGGGGCTCCCTCCAAATATTGAGGGATAGCTATAAACTTATAAAATAAAAGAAAATGTATTTTCAAAAAACATGTTAAAACCTATGAATTTTAAATATAAAAAATAGAAAATAGAATAACTAAGACTAAAATCAAAGGACTTAGTACTGTAAATCCCTTATGTCAGATTCTTTGGGTTTGAATTTCTTTGGATCTTTTTCTTCAACAACATTGGGTTGATCTCTTTCTCTCTTCTTCTTTCTTGGATTTTTGGGACAATTAATCTTGTAGTGACCCTTTTGATGACATTCATAGCATTCTACCTTGCACATGTCAAGTTTATTCCTTGGTCCTGTCAATTTCTTTCCTTTATGCTCAAGAATGTAGGCATTTGGAACATTTTTAGAATTGGCAACTAATGAGATCCTTAATTCTTCCTAACTGCAGGCAGTTCATAGTTCTTCGAATATTGGAGCCTCCTTCCAACTATTAAGACTTGTAGAAAATGCACCCCAAGTAGGTATAAATCCTAATAAAGCGGTGATCAGAAGTTTTTTGTTTAGAGAAATTTCATCAATGGCCAAAACATCATCCCTGTTTCTCTCTATCTTCAAAAGGAAGGAGGCCACTATGTCTTCTTTAGTCAACTTTGTGGTCCTTAGCTCATTTTTCAAACTTTCTACTTGAACAATGTTCTTAATAGTGAATACCTTTGACAAGGCTTCATACATTTCCTGAGCATGATTAATGTTGGCTATGAATGGGGTAATGTTGTAATTTATTCCTTCTACCATTAGAGTCATGGCCACCAATTCTAGTTCCATGAACTTTACTTTTTCAACATCATTGTAGTCTTTAGGCTTCATTGCTTTCCGTTTGACAAAGTCTAGAACCTTTTTCTTTTCAAGGATGAGGTCAATCCTCTTCTTCCAAGACCTGTAGTTTGAGGCTCCTTCAAGTTTGTGCTATCCCTTGATTGTGTTAGACATCTTCCTTGAATATAGTGGGATTATTACCTGTAATATTCCTTTTGAATGGTTCCTTGATTAAGTTCTTGAGACTTCATTTTTCTTCTTTCCTCACCAAAAGTCTGATTCCATGTTATAAAATTAGAAAGCTAGATATATTTTCTTATTCTCGAAAATTACTTGTGATGTTTTTGATTTCTTGTTATGATTCCTTATATCTCCACTATGTTATTTCATCAAGTAATTACAAAAGAAATAGCACATAAAATAATGGACACTAGATGTAGGAAACATGCGAGGGAAAGCCCCCCCCCCCCCCCCCCGAGGGGAAATCCCATTCAAAATTTTCTTCCTTTCAATAATATTCTTTGAGACTCTTCACCCTACACAAAGACCAAACCTTCCCTCCACACCAAGTCAGCCTCCCATACCTTTGACCTCCTTTCCAACAAATTTTACTGTGTAGAAACTTCCGACATCAAGCAACTTCTGGCATCAAGCAAATTTCGACATCAATGAAACTTGGAAGACTTTGATCTCCCAAACTAGGGCATGAAACAAAGAGAGAGACACACACACACACCAATATTTTGTTTTTCTTCTCCTCCTTATACTCCACCTAACTTTCTCTTATTTTGGCTTCCTTAGACCCACTTCACACTTCTTTAGCTTCCTTAGTGATATCAAACTTTCTAGAGATGAGATACTCCAAATGAATTCGACTTGCTTCTATTTATAGTCTTCAAGGGAGGTCGAATTGACGTCATTAGGCCGACTTGATCTCTTTTAGGCCGACTTTATGTGCAGGATACATAAATTATATTTGGCTCAATACTAAACCCTTTTACATGATTCAAAATCCCAAGAAGGCTCTCTTTAAAATTTTAATGACTTTATTAACTCATAATAAATCATGGAATTCCTAAATAGGGGCCTTCACCTAAGACATGGTGACCCAAGCATGAAACCGATAATTTGATACATCAGAATAATAATAATAATAATAATTTTCATTATTATTTTGACGATTACATTACAATATCACTCAAATACATTTAATGAAGATCGAACCTAGTTAAATTTTTGAACAGGAACAAGGTCCCACAATGGGTGCCAACTGTCGACTAAAATTGAAACATGTTATGTAGATATTGAATATTATTGCTAGATAATGTAGAGAAGAAATAATTAGAGGGACAAGCCCTAGATGATAGCTTGTGGTGATGGGGTGCTTTGGATACATGCCAAAGCACTTATGGGACCACATTTTTAATTGGTTTTCAAACAACAACAATGAGAAATGAGTGGAAAGAAACAAACATTGGGATGGTTTTTAATGTGCGAGATGGCATAACAAGTGGCGGTCAAGAAAAAATTAATATGGTAGGTGAATCAATAACATAACATGGTAATGGACATGTGGCCACATGAAGGGATGACAAGTGTCACTAATTTTTTATGTTTTTGGGTGGCCATGTGGGCCAACTCTATGTGAAATGTGGTACCAACCAAATTATAAAAATTAATAATAAAACAAAACGTTCTCCATGAATATATTAAAGTGATTCACCCCCACTCTCAGTTTACTTAAGTTTACTTCAATTGGTACAAGAGTTGGTTCCTTCTGTGTAAGTCTAACAAATTGAAGGTATATCTAGCTAAATAGGGATTATCAAAGTGTAATTGTGATAAGTGCAATAAATTTAAGTATGGGGGATTACGCAGTGCATTATATTAGATATCATTTTTTGGGGATTCAACTGCGTTAAGTAAGTCATTCAAACATATGACCATTTCCATGAGAGGTAGTCGTAACTGACTAATTTCTCATGAATGGAGAAATTTGGTGAAAGTAGAACTAATAGCTTATGAACCTGGTGTATGGAAGCTTGTATGTGCTAGATAAAGTAAAGATGATTCCCCCTCTAGTAAAAAACAATAATGGAATAATAAGAAAAAATGTGCAATGTATAACAATCTTCATAATATGGATATTGAGACTATTATAGACCTTAAATATACAAAATAAATATTGGATAGCTTGCATCTTATGCCTGAAAGATATACTAGTAGTAGCAATGTAGGAAAATAAAAGAAAAAGAGGAAGAAGAAAAAGTAATCTTAAAAGGAAATTGTTCAATCAAATGAGACATGTTCTAAAAATGAAAATGTAACTGATTATAAAACTACAACATAGAGGGGGTTTTAAGACAAAATTTAATATGTTTTTTGGCTAAATTGTCTGAAGTTGAGACAAACAAAACTTGTCTATTGTCTTAAATATTTTCTTGAAACGAGTGTCTTAAATTATTGTCTTAAAAATTTCTCTATAAGGTTAATATATAACACAAGAATTATTGTCTCTTATGAGACTATTTAATTGTTGTCTCTCTCGAGACAATATTTGGTGTTATACAGAATTTATGACTATGGAATATTTTCCCTATACTTTATGGCGTGGTCTAGAACATCAGAAAGAAAAGAAACCAATGTTTTACTTAAAGTAAATGGACAACAGGATGAAGTCTACCTAGAATCCATCGTAAGCCTCATTCATCTCTTGGATTGTATGACCCAATCCTAGCTTTAATCAGTATAATTAGAGCTTGCACAATTGGATCAACATGTAGTATCACCCAATCACTTTATTAATTGGATCAACATGGAATTGAAATATATGAAATCATAACATCACATCTAGGAAAACAATCAACTCTTTGCATTAATAGAGTTGGAGAGATTTAGAACCAAATATAGAGTTGATATTGTAGAAGAGCTCCTCCAAGTTTAATTTTCCTTCCTTGTCACAAACTGTATCTCTATGTCACCCTAATGCATGGAATAATGACTCTCACAATAGAAGAATGAGGGTAGAATTGATCTCCAAAATCTAACCCCTAGCTTGTGGACGAAAGTAAATATATAGGAGAGGATGGAAATTTAGAAATTCTTATCCATTTACCTATCTAGGCTTGAGATCAACTCTACATGGGAGGTTTATATCAATGGATAAGGGGTGAAACATCCAAGGTAGGATAGCTTTGGATTAGATACTTTCGTCAAAGATAAATTCTTAGAACAACCTTTGGAAGCTTCTAGAAGAGGAAGCTTCAGGATTATTTTTATTTTTTTCAAATTTCTAGAATCATCTGACCCCCAGCAAGGAGCAAAATGTTGGTAATCAACTCAGGTCTAGAGAGGGTCAACGTGCTAGTGAACACAATATCGTAAAGAAGCAGGGTGCATTCAACGTTCAAAGCACTGAAATGAAGCAGTTAAAGCCACAAATTTAGGGATTAGGTAGAGTCATGCTTAGGGCTTTGTGAAAAGGTGATGAGAAGGGGTAGGTGTTGGGTTATTTAGTTTCTCCTTAAAGTGCCAACAAACCTTTAACAATTAAATTGTCAACATGAAACTCGTATAGTTTTTTTAAGGTTTTCCACACTGTATGTGCAAAGAATAGTGTTGAGTAACCTACTCTGTCTAGCTCTATTGAAAGGTAAATATATGAAAGCAAAAGAAACAACTAGAATTTCTGAAAATAATACTTTACACACAAATTCATAAATTCACAGCAATCAAAATTCTTATTCAAGATAATCGAAACATTAGAACTTCTAAAAACAACTATGTTAAACACATGTTATTTCCTAGGAAACAATAGCTACGGAAAATAATGAACACACTCGAATTGAGGGAAATATGATGAAGAAAATATCACACTTTTCTCTTAAAAATTCGCTATCAATCATAAGAAGTAAAAGAATGAATAATTCTTCTGAAAATCAATTATCGAAGATATAATGTTAATAGTATTAATGCATGTAGAAATTGTTAATGTAATGATCAATTCGGTAATCACCAATCAATTCTTGAAAGAAATCAAATAATTTCCACAAAAGAACACAGATGCTAAAATATAAATTTAATAGTATACAGAGGGTAGTAGTCACTCAAGGATTGGGCCCATGATCACTGGAAGTCAATCACCTTAGAGAGAAATCATTGCAATAATTAAAACCAAAGGTAAATATACGAAACCACAAGAAACAACTAGGGTTTCTGAAAAGAACACTTTACACACAAATTCATAAATTCAAAGCAATCAAAAATATTATTCAAGATAATTGAAACATTATAACTTCTAAAAACAACTATGTTAAACACACGTTATTTCCTAGGAAACAATAGCTACGTAAAATAAAAAATACCCTTGACTTGAACGAAATCCACTGAAGAAAATATCAAACCTTTCTCTTAAAATTGGATATCAATCATAAGAACTAACAGAATGAATAATGCTTTAGGGAATCAACTATCAAAGATATAATGTTAATAGTATTAATGAATGTAGCCACTATTTTTGTAATGATCAATCAGGCAATCATCAATCAATTATCGAACTAAATTGAATAATTGTAGAACAAACAAACAAATGCTAAAATATAAATTTAATAGTATAGATAGGGCAGTAGTCACTCAAGGATTGGGCCCATGATCACTGGAAGTCAAGTGCCTTAGAGAAAAATCAGTGTAAGAATTAAAACCAAACCATGTGAATCTCCATTATATTAATCGAAGACAATATTACAATGTCTGTGAAAACATCAAGGAATAAGAATGAAAGTAATATTAAAAAGTCCTCCCTTTAGTGAGGCTTTATTTATCACTTTTATAAGTACAAGCAAGTCTATAATTAAAACTAAAAGAGCAATCCTGAGAATATAAAGATTCTCAAGATGCTCAATTTTAGTGACAAAATCTCTTAAGTTACCTCAGAATAGGTGGCAACAATCTCATTCACAGTTGGTCTTCCCATGATAATCATTGATCCTTGCTTATCCACATCACAGCTAGCCCAAGAAGCTTCATGTAATTCTCTCTTATCTGACTATCGAGGGAACATCATCCACTTATTGACATCCTTCCAATCATCATTTCGAATTGTAAGTAAAACACATCTTTTGCTGGTAAAATTAATTCATTAAGAGAATAAAATTGTAAATTACTTGATTAACTATTATCTAAAGTTCTCAACACACAAATTAATATGTTATATTGAAAAATAATTAAAGGATAAGGAAACAGAGTAAGAAAATGTGTCAATTGTGGATCCCAACATCTCCCCCTTCCTTACCTATTTGCATGACCTCATGAAAATAAATGATTAACATGAAGAGAAGTTAAAGAGTAAGATGGGTGAGATTCTTATCCATAATGTTAGAAACCATTCCTTCTTCAGACTTCTTGGAGAGCTACATATTTACCTGCTTCAGTCAATTCATACTCATCCTTATAGTAATTTTGATGGCACCAAATTATTGGATACTTGTATCTACATCCTATCCAATTAGGACCCTCCTTTAATACCATATGGGTTCAATCCTCTACCCTATCCCTGTAGAGTTTCAGGATTAATATCTAATAAATATTATAACCATGACTTCAGTACATCATTATGGATGGGTGCTAAAGATTTGACAACTCCAGTCTTCTCCATGAATCTCTTGCGAGATATGGGCATGCATACACGACTTCATTGTTCCCCTCTAACCCAGAGGTTGAGGCCAAGTTATTGTCTCTAGAACACATTATAAGCTTTTTCCCATTTAATCTAATTTTTGGAAAAGGAAATGAAAGATTCAAATTGTACATCTCCTATGAAAGGGATAGGGTTCTCATATCTTTGATCCTTTAGAAAGAAATTATGCATATATAGCTCATAAAGGAAATAACATGTGTAATCATCTTGTTTATGAAATGAGTCAATGAATTCTAAAACATTACAAAATTCTTAAGGTTTCCCCAATTGTATATCTTTGATCTTGAGCGACAAGTATCAGTTCAACATGAAAAAATCATAGTTCTTGGTTGGGGACTTGCATGCCAAGGAATCTGAGTATAGAGAACAAACCTATATTTTTTTCTCTCTATCTTTTTCAAGTATTTTTTCCATATTTTTAATCTTCCCCATTGTTGCTCAAAATTTTATATAAATTTCATATTTTGTGACTATTAATACCTTAATTTTTTCCAATAAATTGTGATGTTCTCTATGGGGAACTACCTCCATTTGATACCGTGTTATGGTTTCTCATTGCTCCTCTATTTTCCTATTCAATACTTGAAGTGTGGCCTCAAGTTCCCACTTCAATAGTAGGTATTTATGGCTCAGTCTAGGTCCCTACAGTGGAAGAAACAACAATATTTCCATTCTCAGTTTAGGTGCCAATTTCCTGAATTTCCTGCTTCCTTTTCCTCTTCTTAGACTACCTCTGAATTTTACTATTCCGCAACCGCCTTCTGAGCTATCATACCATTTTTTGTAATTTCTTATTTTCTTTCTTCAACCATTCACTTTCTTTACTATCCTTGTCTTCTCACTTGTTCCTTACTCCACTATTAATTCTTTGTGTAAAATTTCTAGCAAGAGAGGCAAAAAAAACTATGTTTTCTCGTTTTTCAGTCACTAATTCCTTAGGAGGTTCAATTATATCCTCAAACATGGGTTGAACAAGGATTCTACCATCCTGGGATCCCTTGGGAGAGTCATTATTGGCTTTTTGTTCCCTATTTTCCTGAGGAGAGTATATCTTAATGGAAGGGGATGGTTCACCAATAGTTACGATGGAATTAACAGAAAATACTTTAATGTTTTTAGACTCTCGTGAAGTTTCCAAAATAATCGTAGAAATGGAATCTGTAGGAGAGGTTGGAGCTATGGGCGATGTAATTTTTTAGGAGAGTCCTTTGAAAAAACTAGAGTAGCTTCTAGGTCCATTTAATTCAAAACATTTTCCAAGCCCTCCAGGACTTGGGCTACTTCTAGTACATGTTCTTGTTGGGTGTGGAGCCTAATTATCTTCTGTATTCAAAGGTATCACCACATTGGACCCCAGTTCAAAATGGGGTGGCAACGCTGCCCAAAAAATATTCATTGTAGGGGGGTTCCATGGGGGGTTGGCTGCAACCTTTGGGGACACCCCCCCTGGTGGGGGGTTTCGTGGGCGGCACCCTCGAAGCTAAGAATAGATGTAAAATTTCCTTGTAAAAGTTTAGTAATTTCTAGTCAATCTGGGCCATTCATTGGGTAGAGATCAGACGGTAGAAGTTATGTTTAACTTAGGGTTTTTTGCCCTAGAAGGCAACCCCTCACTATATATGAGGGAATTGTATTGCGTCTATGTAGATCTGTATTCTGAGTGAGAAAGAGAGAGGAGATTGAGAGTGAAGAGGGTGTTACAGTGGATTTGCTATAAGTTGTATCTCTTCAGTTTGCTGGATAATATAAAAGGAAGGATTGGTTGTTTCTGCGTGGACGTAGCCCAAACTAGGTGAACCATGTATATCTGTGTCTCTCTTGTTTTATGCGTTTTCTTTGTTTATATTTCTGCAATATTTTATGTGTTCCATTTTTCCATAATATATAATTTTCTAACAACTAGTATCAAAGCCGAAGGTCTTTTTTTTGGCTGAAAAACTCGCAGGAGAGAAGGATTCCTAGTTCGAGTGAGAGCAATGGCAGAAGACGATAAGTTTAGGGTCGAGAAATTTAACAGCCAGAAATTCTCACAGTGGAAGATGCAGATGGAAGATTATTTGTATCAAAAAGATCTGTACCTACCATTGGGCTAAAAGACAAAGATGACAATGGATATGATAGATGAAGAATGGAACCTTCTCGATAGAAAGGTAGTCGAAACAGTACAGTTGTGCCTCACAGCGTCGGTTTCCTTCAACATTTCGAAGGAAACAATGATGGACGGTTTGATTAAGGCATTGGCGAAACTATATGAAAAACCCTTGGCCTCGACTAAGGTATTTCTTATGAAGCATTTATTTAATATGAAGATGCCGAAAGGTGGATCTGTTGCAGACCATTTAAATGATTTTAATATTGTTACAAGTCAGTTAAGTTCTGTAGGGGTAAAATTTGATGATGAAGTTAGAGCTCTGTTATTCTTGTGCTCATTGCTAGAAAGTTGGAATGGTTTAGTAATTGCCATTAGTAACTCTGTGTCTCAATCTAGTACTTTAAAGTTTGATGATGTTGCCGATGCTATCCTAAGTGAGGAAATGTGGTGGAAAAGCTGAAGTGAGACGTCGAGTAATGCTTTGAGTGCAGAGTCTTGGGGAAGAAAAATGGAAAGAGGAAAGAGCTCAGGGTATCACAGCAAAGCAACGAAAGGCAATTCCAAGTCTAGGTTGGGGATAGTCTACTGGAAATGCAGAAAGAAAGGACACCTAAAGAAAGACTGTAGATCTCGGAAGGGAAAAGAAGGAGATGCACAACAAGAAAACAATCATGAAGCAAATGTGATAGGTGAGGTGTTACAAGATGCTTTGATTCTTTCTTTCGAAAATATTACTAATTCCTGGGTGGTAGATTTAGGGGCCTCTTTCCATGCCACACCTGATAAGAAATACTTTCATGACTATGTTCAAGGATATTTTGGACAAGTCTGTTTGGGTGACGATAAACCCTGTAAAATTGTTGGAATGGGTAAGGTTCTTGTAAAATAGTAGAATGGAAACCAATGGCTACTAAAGGAGGTAAGGCATGTTCCATATCGGAAGAAAAATATAATTTCAATAGGGCAGTTAGGCAGTGAAGGTTGTGTGACAACTTTCATAGATAAAGCTTGGAAGGTCACCAAAGGAGCCCTGGTAATAGAAAAAGGTAAAAAGGTTGGTACGTTGTATTTATGCAATGGTATTTCTAGCCAGGGAAAATTTTAAGAACCCCCCCTAAATTTATAAATATAATAAATGGGCGAATCTCCATGGTATATAGGAATAATGGAAGGCGAATATCAATAATATAATATGTATATATAATTTTTGGCGATCTTTCTCACCAGCATGGCGAATATTTTACTCAATTATAAAATCTTGTAAGGTCTTGGCGAGTCTTTCACTAAATAATAAAGCTTTGTAAAGTCCTACTGAATTTTAGCATTGTGAACTCTTAGAGAATTTTTTGAAGAAGTATAAAACCATATATGACAAGAGCCACATGGTGGCAATATCACTATTTTTTTTTCACACTAGCAATCCTCGAGAGAACAGGAAGGTACCAGATTACAGTGATGAGACCCCGTAGAAGACCCAAGCCAAAGTTCTAGAAACTATTCTGGAAAAGAGACAAATTTTGACCTCAACCTCAAATGATCTACTAAGATGGGATAGAAATAATGAGGGCATATTCAACCTCAAAGAAGCCAAAAGAATAGCCACGGGACTTAACTACCCAACCCTTGATAAGACATGGAAAGACCTATGGAACAACCCACATTAGACGAAGATCAAACTATTCAGGTGGCTAGTTCAACACAAAAAGATTCTAACTTGGGAAAATCTCAAAAAGAGAGGTTTTGTTGGTCCATCAAGATGCCAATTATGTGGCCTGCACGAAGAAATTATGAATCATCTTCTCAACCTCTTCTCTTTCACCTCAACCTTATGGAATTAGGCAGCCTATATCTTCAAGCAGACAGATAGGAACAAAAATGACATCACTGATACTTTAAAGAACTAGAGGAAGGACTTCTGGGACAATGAGACAGTAAATACAGCCTGGGCTCTAATTCCATGATTCTTGATCCGGAATGTTTGGAAAGAACGTAACAACAGAATCTTCAAGGACAAATCTCACCCAACTCAAAGCATCATAACACAAATCCTAAAACAGATCTAAGAAACTGTCAAAGCCCTTCAGAAGCATCCTCATGAGAAGGCCCCGGGTCATCGAGATGCTCACACTCTGGAACTGTTGGGACTCCAGTCACATGTCCCTTAGGGCATAAATACGACAGCAAAGCACATTTCAAAAGAAAAGGCTTTCTGGCAACCCCCTCCCCATGGCTTTTTAAAATTCAACATAGACGAAGCCTCAAAAGGTAACCCTGGGGACGCTGGTTATGGAGAAGTCATAAGAGATGAAGAGGGCAACATAAAAGTCATCCTTCACAGTCACCTGGGGAGGGCCACCAACAATATGGTTGAACTCATGGCCATTGAACAATGCTTGGAGATTCTGATAGTGATCAATTTACATAATACAATCATCGAGGCTGACTCAGAATTAATAATTAATGCGGTCAAGTGGCTAGGCACGGGCACTGCACGAGACAAAGTCTTGAAACACTAGAGACTTTTGCAGGTCTATTACCAAATTCAATCGCACCTAAGAATTCTAAGAACTCTTAGTTTTGTTCATGTGCACAGAGACGCCAATAGAGTAGCGGACTAGCTAGCCAATGAAGGGGTAAGATGCACAAGAAACAACAGGTGCTGCTTGTGGGAGTCGATACCTGCAGGTCAACTACGTGAGGGCTGTTACACTCTGGCCCTCACAGATAAGGAGCATTATCAGCACAGGAAAGTAATCCACTAGTTAACCTTTAATCAATGGATGACAGGGGTCCAATAGAGAGAGAACCTGAGATTTGGCATTTTCGGGTCTCGCAGTGGGATACCATAGATCGCCTTCTCATTGGTTCTGTAGGGAGCTCAATTAGCAAGCGGGCAGCTAGGAAAATTGTGATAATCCGTTCTAATTGGTGGCTCAGTCGAATAGATGGCAGTAGGTTCAGAGTATCCATGGTTTCTAGATTTCAGGCGTCAAAGTGGTTTCCGGGTTATCGGGCGTCCTTAAAACCCGAAGTGGTTTCTCAAAAATGAATCTGATGCCACTTAGCGCTCAACACATGGCTCTCGGAGGAGAGAGAATACCGCCCTCATCGGGCGGGTATTCCTCCTACTTCTTCTCCACCCGATATTTCCCTCAGCGGTTGGATCATGTAGCTGTTGATCAACTATTGAGGTTCGATGCGCAGGTTAGTGGGTCCGGGTGATCCCCAGCAGACCCGAAATCTTTTTGATAAGGTCTCTATTCCCCTCTTTGGGTCCACTTAGAGTTTTTTCGGGTTATATTGTTTTCGTTCCATTTTGCCCCTTGACCACTTGACATTGAATCATGGTTCGAGCAGTGGAGGCCATGTGTTTTTTTTTTCTTGGGCCCTAGGCTCGGTTCTTGAAAATTTGACTCTTTTCCCTAAGCTGGAAGAAATTGCTAATTTTTTCAGCCCGCTTTGTCTTTGGGCGCATTGTATTTTATGTAATATATTTTTAGTGACAAGATAATAGAAGGACCGACTTTTGCTTTAGCCAAAAAAAATGTTATTAAAAGAACTATCTTTCAAATATTTGATTGGACCATAACTTGTATTCTTGTAGGCTTTGCACAATATAATGCCAAGTGGATAATTGCCTCACTTGTTTTATCATATAATTTATGAATATTCATGCATCATTTTTAAAATATTTTTTATTTTTATTTTTAACCTTTGCAAGAGAACTATCTAAAATCAAAATATTTAGACTTCTCAATTTATTTGTTCTTGCCAAAGAAAAACTACAAGATTTAATTTACCTATTAACCACTTTTAATTTAGCACTGACAAATGCAAATTTTAATGTTTAATGCAATTTTTAATGTTTTATGTATTTTTTCTAAGAACTTAATTTTTAATTCTAATGGCGTGCACTAAGCTACCTACCCATACTTTAAATAAATTGTTAACTACATATAATCAAAATTTATCCTTTTTTCTTAATGTTCCCTTCTTTTTACTTTAAAAATATATTAATTTATTTTTTTAATTAAAATATTATTAATTTTTATAATCTCATTTTTTTAACTTAAAAAAAATTAATAAATTTGTTGCTTGTTACTAAGTAAATCTAAAACTGCATCAACTCAATAAGACTCCAAGCTAGCATAACTACCCACAAGCCTAGCTTGACGAGTAGAACCATGTTTTCATAAACCCCTGTATTTGTTGACAAACAGCCTCATAGCCAAATAAGCTTTGATGATTCCAATATTATTCTCATAATTCCAAACAAACAAACAATATAATCTAGGATTACCCAATTTCAAAACAGCAAATCTTATACGATCTTGCTCAGCCATAAACGAAGAGTAAAAGCTTATTAATATACTTAAAAACATGGGCCGCAACGTATTTGGAATGATTTATTTAGCATACTTGATGCGAATGGCTTTACGGTGTCAGCGCCCAACCGCAATCTTCCGCAGCTCACAAGCAGTGACTAAGAAAGATGGATGAGAGACCTCCATTCACCATTACACTGCACGGATAAAATCTAGATCCGATTCTCACAAGCAATCTGTTAATTAAATATTATCAAGTAAGGCTTACTTGATAATTATCAACGGTGACATTATACGTGTAAAATGTAGATCCGATTTTTAAATCCAAAAACCAGCAATGCCCATAAACTTTTTTTTTCAACATGCAATGCCCATAAACTTTTTTTTCCAGCATGCAATGCCCATAAACTTCGCTAGATCGGTAAACTTAATTTTAAACATAAATTATTGGTCTTAATTTAAAATCTAAGTCATTTGAATTATATAGATTTATTTTAATTACTAATTTAATATAAGCGATCAAATCTTTTTACATGTAAATATATATGTTTGGAATGTAAATTATAATGTGTTTTATATTGTTTAAATTATATTTTTAATGCTAAATAAAAAATATATAAGATTAATTAGAAAATTTAACCATAAAAATTCAATTTATTTTTTCTTACATGAAGTTGATATAGGTATAAATTTAGGTTAACAATAAACTTTCAAATATAATTTATATATAATTTCAATATTTTTGAAAAATCTAAAATTTTATAATATATAATTCAAACAATTTTTTTACTTCTAATTATTTTAGAATATCTTTTTATTTAGAAAATATATATATATTTTTCCTTTAAACAACAAGTATCATAAACTTACACTTCCCTTCATACACCTCCCCTCCTACTAACTAAACTGTAAAAAAAACTTCTCGACTCAATAACTCTACCATCAATATTAAGGTCATAATTCAAAGTAAGTTAGAATCATGTTTGCCTTTTTCAAAACAGCAAATACTACACAATCTTCCTCATCCATCAACGTGATGTGAATGGATTTAGGGTGCCGGCCCCCAACTGCAACCTTCCGCAGTGCATGAGAAAAATGGATGCTCCTGTCAATTCAGCTTTTGCCTGTGAATGAGGTTTAAGTTAAAGCTGATAATTAAGGCAAAGTAGGCCTCCATTCATTCATTACACTGCACGGATAAAATCTAGATAGCAATCCATTAATTAAATATTCTTGGCCAGAAAAGTTGATAATCATCATTACTAACAGAGTCTAAAGGCGTAAAATGTATATCCCATGCAATCTGTTAATTAAATGTCATTGGAAAAATTGACATACGATCTTTATATAAAGAGTGCCCAGAAAACACGAATTTACATCGTAATATGCTCGGGAGCCGAATTCGCTGGCCGAATTTATACGTAACATACATCGTAACATTTTATCCAGTTTGGTGATCATGGAAAACGAAGGGGCTACACTTCAACGTTATGATAGAGAGAGCCATAGACGGTTGCAGACTGGCTTTAGGCACAACAACGGTGATGAATCTCAAGCTTTTGATCAAACTTCCGGAGGACAACAATCTTCTCGTAGCTGGGAGGCTCTTCTTCGCCAGGTGACACTTAATTCAAAATTGAAAGAATTAGAAGAAGAAATTGCGCGACTGAATTTGCCGAGAGACGCGAGAGCAAAAGAGATTGGTTCACAAGGAGGAACTGTTGCGGAATATTTGCTGGTTCGTTAGCTCTTTTGATTTTCTGTAGGCATGATCTTCGTTAACGAGTCTGGTGTTAATTAAAACAGTATGGTGATTGTTGATATGATATGAAAGGAACGTTTCACCAATGCAGGTTAGAGATCGGGCTCATAGGTTTTCCCAACCAATACATGGAATTTTCCCTACGGTGACAAAGATCGAAAAATATCGGCGCATGAAATTGCAAATAAAGTTTTTAGAAACTGAGAGTCATCTTATCAGTCACCAATCTCCTACCCAGCTTCTATTCCACCGAACCAGTGATGATCGCATTGAAAGCATTCTAAAGAGAGGTTTTCGACTTCCACCTGCGAATAAAACCTATTTCAAAACAATTTTATACATGATGAATTCATGAAAACAGGGAGCGGGAGCCATATACACCATGAATCCG
Source organism: Pinus taeda (assembly GCA_000404065.3). Classification (NCBI taxonomy): domain Eukaryota; kingdom Viridiplantae; phylum Streptophyta; class Pinopsida; order Pinales; family Pinaceae; genus Pinus; species Pinus taeda. Next base: position 30,180 of record APFE030093123.1, read on the forward strand.
GAATTCATGAAAACAGCGGGCTGAATCCGTGAAAACAGGGAGCCGCCCTCCATTTGCAAAAAATTAAGTTCCGCCCTCAATTTCAAAACAAATTTAACCTTCCAAGACCAAATAGATCTTCACAATTTCACTACCAAATCAGAAAAAACCAAACAGTAAATCAGAAATCGCAATTTTGATCTCCAAAAACCAGGAGCAAATATCAAAATGGGGTGATTTTAAGAAAATCCGATTTCGTAAATATCAAAATGGGGCGATTTTAAGAAAATCCGATTTCGGTTAGGGTATCTGCCCTGGGCGAAAATAAAAAAATAAATTAATTTTTAAATAAAAATGAGGGCTAATTATATAATTTTTTTTTATTATTTTAATTAAAAATTCGCCCCATTAAAATATAAAAAGCCTTAAATTTCGCCTTTGGGCGATTATTCGCCCCTAAAATTACCCCTGTTTCTAACTCTGTTAATGCTTTAACCTCCAAAGGAGCAGGTGGAGCATTATGGCATCATAGGCTCGGACACATGAGTGAGAAGGGGATGCAGATCCTTCACTCAAGGAATTTGTTACCGGGTTTGAAGAGTGTTGATTTGGACTTTTGTGAGAATTGCATTTATGGAAAACAGAAGAGAGTCAGATTTCTCAGAGTTGGGAAAGAAAGGAAGAGTGAAAAATTAGAGCTTGTGCATATAGATGTATGGGGACCTGCTCAAGTATCATCTCTCGGTGGCTCTCGTTATTATGTTACTTTTATTGATGATGCAACTAGAAAAACTTGGATTTATTGTATTAAGAATAAATTTGATGTATTTGATACGTTCAAGAAATGGAAAGCTTTGGTTGAGATTGAGACAAGAAAGAAATTGAAGTGTCTTAGATCAGAAAATGGAGGTGAATATTGCAGCAACGAGTTTGATAGGTACTGTTTAGAGCATGTAATTCGCAGAGAGAAGAAAGTTCCAAGAATGCCACAAGAAAATGGTGTGTCAGAAAGGATGAACAAAACAATCATGGAGTGTGCAAGGTGCATGAGATTTCATGTAGGATTGCCTTTACAATTTTGGGCAGATGCTCTAGATACTATTGTTTATCTAATAAACAGAGGGCCTTGAAGTTCCTTGGATGGTGGTGTTCCATAGGAAGCATGGATAGGTAAAAAGGTAAACTACTCTTTCTTAAAGCCTTTTGGTTGTAAGGCCTTTGTCCATATTAATAAAGAAAATAGAGCAAAGCTTGAGGGGAAATCAAAGAAATGTACCTTTATTGGATATGGTGTTAATGATTTTGGTTATTGCTTATATGATTATGAAAATCACAAAATCATTAGGAGCAGAGATGTAATATTGAATGAAAAGGTCTTTTATAAGAATCAGTTGCAGGAAAAGAAACAGGAAAAAGAAAACAAGGAATACACAGTTCTTGATGAAATCACTGAAAAAGTAAAGGTGCCTGAAAATAAAAATAATCAACAACCACAACAACAACAACCACCACAACAGCAACAGGCACCCCAAACACCTGAAAGTGGTGTTAGAATATCTACCAGGATAAGTAGACCCCCTGAACGATACACTCGTTCATTATATTATATATTGTTGACTGATTCTGGTGAACCCAAATGTTATGAAGAAGCAATGCAGGTTGAAAGCATGAAGAAGTGGGAGCTAGCCATGGAAGAAGAGATAGACTCCTTAATGCATAAACAGACTTGGGACTTAGTTAGGTTGCCTACAGGTAAAACTACATTGTAGAATAAATGGGTTTATAGGACGAAGGAAGAAGATGGAGGAAAATAGAGGTACATAACTAGACTTGTGGTGAAGGGGTTTGCACAGAAGAAAGGTATTGATTTTGATGAAATATTTTCTCCTGTTCTTAAAATGAATTCAATCAGAACTATTCTAACTCTAGTAGTAGTTGACGATTTGCATCTTGAGTAGCTAGATGTAAAGATAACCTTTCTCCCTGGGGATTTGGAGGAAGAGATATATATGCAGCAGCCACAAGGATATGAGGTAAAATGGAAGGAGAAACTAGTGTGCAGGTTGAAGAAAAGCTTGTATAGCTTAAAACAAGGTCCAAGGCAGTGGTATCTAAAATTTGACAAGTTTATGTCTGAACAAGGTTATACTAGGTGTCACTCTGATCATTGTGTTTATCTGAAAAAGAAAAATGATGGCAGCTATATTATATTGTTATTGTATGTAGATGACATGCTTGTTGCAGGATCTAACATACAGGAAATAAATGTGCTCAAAAGAAAATTGGCAAATTCATTTGCAATGAAGGATTTGGGAGCTGCAAACCAAATCCTTGGTATGAGAATAACTAGAGACAGGAAAAATCGTAAATTAACATTGTCTCAGAATGAGTACATACAAAAGGTGTTGAAAAGATTTAACATGCACAATGCAAAACCAGTTAGTACACCTTTTGCTAGCCATTTCAAACCTAGTAAGGAAATGTGCCCAAAGACCCAAGAAGACATGGATTATATGTCTAAAGTTCCATATGCATCAGCAGTTGGAAGCTTAATGTATGCAATGGTCTTCACAAGGCCTGATATTGCACATGCAGTGGGAGTTGTAAGCAGGTACATGAACAATCCAGGAAAGGAACATTGGATGGCAGTGAAATGGATTCTCAGATATTTGAAAGGTACCACAAATCAAGCATTATGCTTTGGTGGTTCAAACATTTCTCTACAGGGATATGTTGATGCAGATATGGCAGGTGATAGAGATAACAAGAGGATCACTACAGGATATGTATTCACTGTTGGTGGAACAACTGTCAGTTGGGTTTCAGAAATCCAAAGTGTTGTTGCACTTTCAACAACAGAAGTAGAGTATGTTGCTGCTACAGAGGCTAGTAAAGAAATTATTTGGTTACAAAGGTTTATGGGTGAATTGGGCAAGGAGCATGATATGGGCAAGTTAAACAGTGATATTCAAAGTGCCATTCATATTGCAAAGAACTCAGCATTTCATTCTAGGATGAAACATATACAGCTCAACTACCATTTCATACGATCAGTGTTGGAAGATGGAGAGTTGAAGTTGGAAAAGATACACACTAGCCAGAACCCTGCAGATATGCTAACAAAAGTTGTAACCAGGGAGAAACTGAGAATATGCTCATTTTCAATTGGTCTTCAAGTATGATGAGGAAGATGAGAAACAACCAGTTCCAAAGAGGAGCCATTGTCCAACAAATGAAGCAGCGGTGGAGTTGTTATAATCAGTCTCCAAGTGGGAGATTGTTGGGTGTTGAGCCCGATTATCTTCTGTATTCAAAGGTATCACCACATTTGACCCCAATTTCAAATGGGGCTGCAACGCTGCCCAAAAAATATTTCTTGTAGGGGGGGTCCATGGTGGGGGGTGGCTGCGACCTTTGGGGAGCCCCCCTGGCAGGGGGTTTTAGGGGCAGTTCCCCTAAAGTAAAGAATAAATGTAAAATTTCCTTGTAAAAGTATAGTAATTTCTATTCAATATGGGTCATTCATTACGTGGATATCTGATGGTGGAAGTTATGTTTAATTTAGGTTTTTTTTCCCTAGAAGGCAACCCCTCACTATATATGAGGGAATTGTATTGTGTTTATGTAGATCTATATTCTGAGTGAGAAAGAGAGAGGAGATTAGGAGTGAAGATGGTGTTACAACGAATCTGATGTAGGTTGTATCTCTTCAGTTTGCTGGATAATATAAAAGGAAGGACTGGTTGTTTCTCCATGGATGTAGCCCAAACTGGGTGAACCACGTATATCTGTGTCTCTCTTGTTTTATGCATTTTTGTGTTTATATTTATACAATATTTTATGTGTTCCATTACTCCATAATATATAATTTTATAACAGTTCTTGAGGGGGATCTTCCTCACGAGTTTGATGTTCGACTTCTTCCAACAACTGTTCTACAAGTTTTATGGAGTCTGGTGGTTTGCCCAACCTTGCTAGTCTTCTCCTTTTTCTGGGTAAAGAGACCATAATAGAGGCTCTCGTATTTTCTTCCTTTGTGGATTACTGAGATGCATGGTGCTTTGGAGTCTCTTCCATTGTTACATCCTCATTTTCTTCTTCTCCCAATTACTTATCATCGACCGAGATCTATTCGGGTTCTTCACTGGGTGCTTCTTCTCTTGGAAATGTTTCTCGGATTCCTAAGAATTTCTCCCAATTTAACTATAATTGGTTCATTTTTTTGACAATTATCAATATTTTTAGTCCATGGCATCTTACCATTGAACGATGATCCTTGAAATTTCCAAGTCTCACATCAGTTTCATGTAGAAGCGAACTCAGAAAATAGGGCAAGTTCAGAGTTACCTTTTGCCTTAATGTCATCAACAACTTTAGGTGTCGACCTCTTACCACATCATACTGTCTGTCACATGTGATATATATTTGGACCACGCTTGCTAGTCCTTCCATGATTCTGTTAATGAGTTAGGGTTGTGGCCCTTTCCTTTTCTTACCAACTCTTATGCATGGTTTAAAAACATAGATGATATGCTCTTTAATGGGGTGTGAATTTCAAACCATTTCTCACATTCTAAAGGTAGGCATGTTGTTTCGGGTATTACTTCTACATTCCACTGAATTTTTCTACCTATGAATTTCATCATTCCATCATCCAGGTTCCTTATTAATTCTAAGGCCACTTCACCATCAAAGCCCTGCAACTGGACGAAACATTTTGTCTATCCCACCTTATCCAAAATGTTTTGTGCTTGTTCTAAAACCCATAATTTTCATTAGGGAAATTTTGAGGTCCAAAATGGGCCTCCTAAGGAAATTATAAAATAATAGTGGAAATAATAAAATAATATTAGCTTACATCATAAAATTTTAGAGGAAAAAAAAGAAAAAACTATTTTTTCAACTCCTATTTTCAACTTATTTGCCTAAGGATTTACTCTAGTTTCAAGTGGAAAGACTCGTTGGATGAAAAATTTGATTTCTTATCCAATGAGTACCCATGTTGCATACTTTTAATGGATCCCACTACAAAAAAAATGAGAAATACATGAAAAACATTATTGCAATCACATTTTTCATGTATTTCTTATTTTTTGTGTAGCAGGGTCCATCAAAAGTATGCATCATGGGTGATCCTTGGATGAGGACTTTAGTTTTGCATCCAATGAGTAATACCAATCTAAATTTGAGTAAAACCTTATGAGATAAGTTGAAAATACCAGTTGAAAAAAGTAGCTTTATTATTTTATTATTTTTTAATCTTTTTATTTTTTTACTCCAAAAATGCCGAATCATCCCCCATGGTTGACATCATCATATTAAATCCTATTGGTTCTTATAAATTGCATTTTGGTTGTACATTTCTCTTAGGAGGCCAATTTTTTACCTCAAAATTCCCCTCATGATAGGTTCACTACGAATTGAGTGACCACCCATTTTCGTCGTCTCTGCAAGGAGCAATCTTGGAAACAAGTAGAAACAATAGGGTTTAGAAAATCTAGGGTCAAAACATTGTGAAGTAGAGAAACTTCAAGATACCATATGATGGAATGATTCTTGCAAAGTTTACAAATATATGTTATATTTTTAATATTTCCACACCACCCGCCGAGGTAATTAAAGTTCGTCCACAACCATTTAATATAATTGATTTGGCAAATAATAAACATGACTTTTGGAGATAGGAGCACATTTGTTTAATATGATGGATTAACCACCATGAAAAAGGAAATAATGGTGAGTCTTGTGACTCACTTATTAGAGGGATTAATCGTAGATTATGTTGAAAAAACAAAATATTTGTGACACCCAAAGTATATAGAAAAAAATGAAAAAGTGTGTGGAAGATACCTTCAATCTCTGACCATGGGTAAAAAGAGTTTATTGAAAGACCGCCTTAAGAAGGAAAATGTAAAATATATTTAAATATTTTCATTGAAATATTGCCTTTAGAGGAAGAACAAAAAGAGATTTAAAGTAGATTTACCACTTCCTGAAGAGTTATATTCCTGATATGTAGAATAAGAAGCAATTATTGAGACACATTCATCATTACCATCTTTCGAGGAAAGAAATAATGTCCTTTAGTAATTCAGTGATTTCTTTTTTTATGATTAAGGGAAAGAAAAATGGCTTATTTTTCTGAATGATAATTTGAAATGTGCTCCAATATCATAGGCATGTCCTCTCTTCCAACAAGTGTCTATAGCCTTGACAGGGTTTATGCTAGGTCCCTATAATACTAGTGTATTCCTGCATTGTTATTAGTGTAGCCCCCTTATTGTTATTGTTGTGCCCAATAGAAGCCCACTATTCCCTCATTGTTATTAGTGTAGCCCCCTTATTGTTATGCTTTTCCGTATAGAAGCCCACGATTGTTATTGTGGTGCCCTTACATTATTATTTTTATGTCGTATCTAATTATAATGTGACCCCTTATACTCCTATATATAGAAAGGAGGTTCTGTCATTTAAATCATCAAAGAATTTTTCATTTGTGTAATTTAAAGGAGTTTTCCCCCTCAAAGAGGTTGATTTTGGAGGCGTTGATCCATATTTTCTTCTATTTTGTGAGTAGGTTGCATAAAATTTGGTATCATAGGTTTGGATTCTAGGGTTTCACTGCTCCAAATAGGTCATTGTGGAATTTGCGCTATAACGTTTTTCTGCGATGTTTCAAAATCTAAAAAAAAAACCCATTTGAGCCAAAGTCATGTTGAACCTCAGGTATGAATTATAGATATTGTCCCAATATATGTTCGGAGATATGATCCAAAGAAGTTAGGGTTTTTACAGGATCCCCAATTACATCTCAAATAGGTGACCTTTGGAAAATCATCATCAAGTTCTCAAAGTATCAGATTGAAATTTCATAAGAAGTTATAAAACGAGTGTGGACTGTAGTTTTTCAGTGTAGAATTTTTAGGTCTGAAGGTGGAAACAGTGATATGTGACACTTAGTAGAAGTCTAATCTACTGAAGAGGTCTATAATCAAGCCACTGTGGGATATTTGGCCTAACTCTTTCTTGAAGACCCAAATCTTGATCAGACCTATTCGACTGGAAAGAAGTTTCATATGGCTACCACAGGACACGATTTTAGACCTTGGAGATTGGAAATTACAGAGATACAACATATTCAATGTCGAGCTCCTACTAAGAAAAAAAACAATGTGTAGTCTTTTTAAAATTTTGAATAAGTTTTGTTTGAAAAAATAGTTTGAATTGATTAAAAAGGGCATAATGAAGCATAATTATCATTAATTGATGCCCTAAAGAAATAAAATGGAAACACCTAGTAAGAAACCTGCAAGCTCCACTAGGGCACATGAAGGAGAGGAAGAAATGCAACATGATATATAGAAATTGTGACACCAAATGCAATAAATTTTTCTCTCGCAAAAAGTAACAATGAATGAATTGGAATCCATGATGAATGTTAAGATATATGGTATAAAAAGGGACATGGTAGTTTTGTATGATGGTTTAAAATCATACATGGAAGCGATGATGAATTTCAAGATAGAAGAATTGAAAGAAGGTTTGGCAAAGTTGCTAGAAGAAAGACGTCCTGTTGGTTACAAGGCAATCCATGAAAATCATGATGAATACAAAATAAATATCAATAAAAATTTTAGAGACACTGATATAGCTCCAAATCTCACTATTATGGTTTGTGATACTGCACTCATGGCCTAGGGCAACCCCTCCTTCCAGACCTGGTCCAAAATCTAAAAAACAGTGTTTTATTCCCTGTACGCGACATTGCCCTGAGTTAAACGTGTGTATACGCGGGTTCAT
>APFE030093123.1:41731-149227 GCA_000404065.3 Pinus taeda
ATCGGGGATTGATCCTCCCCTCGGGGGAAATAGTATTGAAGCAAGGCCTGGTACTTCTGTAGAACAAGAAAGGAACCCGTCAGTTCCTTCTCAAGTTCCCTTACAAGCGGAAGATAGTATTGAGGTAGAAGAACTTTCAGAGTCGTTAGCGGCTCCGAGTTCTCCCCTACCATTAAGTTATCCGCACGTATTGCAATACGTTGGAACTCCGTCGCAAAGACCGGCAAGTCCAGGTTACGCTACGCGCTTACCTTCGATGACCACTACGGGAAGCATGGCTTCTACTAGTGCTACCACTGTACAGACTCCTATATCTGTGCAAGGGGGTGGAACTATTTCCATTCCCTCCGTCTCGTTATTCAGATATTTTACTAGCACGTCTGTTGTTGGGTCTACTTCCATTCCATCTATGAGTGGAAGTTCCCAAACAAATGCTTTCGGTTCTAAGTACTTCCCATTTGGCGCCCAATCATTGAGCATTCCTTCGGCTCCGTTCGGGGCCGCCACATCCACAATCAGTGCGTTGGCTTCGTTCCAAGGTTTTCCATTTGGAAGTGGTCATATACCACATTCCAACCCTACGGTAGGATCTATGCCTTTTTCTTCAATAGGACAAAGTAGCAATCCTTTCCAAGGTTGGAATAACCCTGGGCTTAGTAGTGTCGGAACTGGGAATCCATTCCACGGCCAATATGGGAATAGGCCGTATACCACGGTTACTTCATTCCAAAGCATTCCTCCCCTAGCTTCGGCTTGGAATCCATATCAGGGGTTGTCAACTCCTTACAATCCTTTTGGAGGAAACTTTGCAGGGTATAGTGGATACACGACCGGAGTTGGTCAAACTCCGAGATTTGTTGGGCCATAAGGTCTCCCTTTTTGCTCAGCGGGTTCTACAGGATACTTCGGGTAGCCTGGTGCCTCCCAAAATCTAGGCCAATCTTTTCAGAGCTTCGGGACTGCCACCCAGTCAGGGTGGAATCCCCAAGCCCCGCCTAGACTTCTGTTTCTGGCAACGTTAAACTTGCCAGTCTTCACTAAGTTAAATAATGACCCAATCAACTATAATCTGGCCTGGCCTCCGGTCCCGACTAAACTCCCTTCGCATATTCCAAAATTTGAAGGGAAAGGTGGTGAGGATTCGGGCGACCATGTAACCACGTTCCACTTATGGTGCTCATCGAACTCCCTGATCGACGATTCAGTTAGGTTGAGATTATTTCAACGCACCTTAACTGGTAACGCGGATAAGTGGTATATAGAGTTGCCTGGGGGTATCTTTTCATCATTCGCCAACTTAGCCAACATTTTCTTGAACCATTTTCAGTTGCTCGTCCGGTATGATGCCGAAACTGAATTGCTGGCTACTTTTCGTCAGGATAGGGCAACTCACATTTCTGATCACATCTAGGAATGGAGACGGAGAAAGAGGCTTATTAAAGCTAAAATCCCTCCAGAGTACCGTCTCGAGTGGTTCTTGAAGTCTTTGGTACTTGAGATCTCCATGGATGTCTCCATGTCAGGGATCTATTCCGAGGAGCAAGCCATTTTTAGGGCCCAACAATTAGAACTGATCTACTCTCAGTCTTGGATCCTATCAAAGTACTTACCAGATGCCCCTGGATCTAAGGCTGATGTAGCTAACCCGAAGCCAGGTCCCCACGCGGATGGCATTGTTGGGTCAGTAGACACAAATACGGTGAACTTGTTGAATCAGTTGTAGCAGTTGTCATTGCAAACTGCTTCTAACAACCAAGTCACATCGTCTAATCCTTTCGCTTCCCAAACTTCTTCAATTAATGCCATCCAATTGGATAATCCCAAAGGAAGTCAAAATTCCAATGGGAAAAAGGAAGGACGAGGTAAGAAAAAGAACCAGGATGGGAAGCCTGATGCAACAAATCCGGCAATAATGCTGGTGCGGGTAGAAATGAGTTGAAAAAGAAAGTTAAGTTTCCATGCAAGCTATGCAGTGGAGACCATTTAACTCATCTTTGCCCTAATATTGAAGATGCTTAGCGCTTGTTAGGGTAGCAAGGGACTTCTAGTTCCCAAGCTGTGTTAACTAACTCCTTTCCCCAAGGGCAGCAACTTCTTGCTGGCACGAGTTCAAACCTTGGAACCTCCGCAGGGGGCAACCAGGAAGGGGAAAAATCTTCGAATGTTTTCATGATGGGTTATAACATCAATGTGGTTACTCGGTCATGTGATTACGGTGAAACTGAAACTTTGAAGGACAAGGCTGTTCTCGGAGGTACTGACCTTCATATCGAGCGACCCACTGTTGAGACTACACCACGGATGCCGAAAGGTTCCGCTAAACGTGCGACGATTAATCCTAATGCTAGGGCCGCCCAGAATTACTCCGTTGTGGAGGATCTGGCCCAGAGTCCATGCGCTATGTCTGCTTTAGAGGTTCTCCAGTCATGTCCGGCTCAGAGAAGTGCTTTACTTTCCGCAATAGGGGCAGTAGATCCGGCTAATTCTTTAGTGCTCACTTTTGACATGTTAAATGTTGAAAAGCAACTCCCTCATCACATGGCTTTTCAAGTAAAGTCTACATACTAGAAATTCAACATTTTTCAAACCGTTCTTGATGAAGGGGCTTCCACGTGCGTTATGTCGATGTCATGTTGGAAGGCTATCGGATCACCTATCATCTTGACAGCATTTGATGGCCATTCTCATAAGCCGCATGGGATTATCCCGACCTTTCCTATATGTGTTGGGGGGAAGGTCATTAATATTGAAGTGGAAGTCGTCGATGCTAACCTAGATTATAATCTCCTCCTAGGAAGGAACGGGGTATACGAAATGGACGCCGTTGTTTTGACTATGTTTCGTGTCATTTGCTTTCCTCATGAGGGGAAAATTGTAAAGGTGGATTAATTAGACTATTCTCCAGTTGATCCTCAAGCAACTTTTGACTCCACTGTTCCTTTAGTGGATAACCCTCTTTTGACTACTAAGAATTTAGGAGTAGGGATGTATTCCTCGTTGATGGGTACCTTTGAGTTTCCCTCTCCTATAGCAAAAATCAATGTTATTTCATCATCTAGGGAGTTTTCATGAGATGGGTTCTTTCAAACTCACTATTTTTTAGACCCCTGGACTTTGCCTTCACCTACAACCACATTAGTTGAAGTACAAGAAAATGGAATGGAATTCCCTATATCTGCAGCTAAGCTTAGATATCAGTCTATCGTAAACTCTGCAGAAGACCATTCTACCCCTCTTTCCGAAGAGGAGTTAGATGGTGATGTGGCCCCTGCTTGGAGCCTTGACTCCACCTCTGCTTTGGACTGCTTGGATTCAGTCTTACCATCGGAAGAAGCAATTCTTGAAGTAATGATCGGTATAGATCGACCTTGGGAAGATTTACACAATCGTTCATACTTTCTTCCTCCATTGCAAGAGGTCGAGTCTAGATTCTCCAAGCTCAGTTCTAGCGATGTTTGTATGGCATTAAACCCTTTGGCTCCAGCACACATTTGTGCCAAAGGTAACATGTCGGTGATTTCAGAAACGGCACCTATAAACATCTCTAGGGACCCTAACACAATAGAGAATCTCTTCATCGGAATTGAGTGTTCCCCTGAAGAAATTCAAACATACACCGACTTATTTAAAGAGTTTCGAGATGTATTTGATTGGTCTTATGAGGAAATTCCTGGAATTGACCCATCTATAGTTCAGCATGAGATCAAGATGTACGAAAATGCTAGACCTGTTCGTCAGAGGCTTCAGTCGTTCAACCCTAGGAAAGTAGCAACTATCAAAGCGGAAGTAGAGAAGCTGCTAAAGGCGGGTTTTGTATACCCTATTCCTCTTACTGATTGGGTTTCTAACCCAGTCCCCGTAGATAAAAAGTAAGGAACAATCCGAGTGTGCATTGATTTCAGGGACCTAAAGAAGGCTTGTCCTAAGGACAATTACCCCACGCCATTTATTGATCAGATCATCGACGAGTGTGCAGGTAATGAGTTTTTTTCCTTCATGGATGGATTCTCTGGTTATAATCAAATTTCTATCCATCTTGAAGACCAACACAAGACGACCTTCATATGTTCCTGGGGTACCTTTGCATATCGAAAGATGCCTTTTGGTCTTAAAAATGCTGGAGCTAGCTTTCAGTGGGCCATGTCTTATGCTTTCCACGACATTAAGCATATCATCGAAGCGTACTTAGATTACCTCGCTGCTCGTTCTTGAAAGAGGACTGATCATCCTAGCCACCTTCGAAAGGTTTTTGAACGATGTTGTTTTTATAAAATCCGGTTGAATCCCAACAAGTGCGTTTTCGCGGTTACATCCGATCAGTTGTTAGGGTTCATCGTGTCGAACGAAGGGATTCGGGTAGATCCCTTCAATGTTGAGGCAATAGTTTGGTTGCCTCCCCCGTCTTGAATACGTCAACTTCAGAGTCTTCAAGGGAAGGCTAACTTCTTACGGCGGTTTATGGAAAATTATGCCGAGATCACTAAAGGGTTCATGCGGTTGTTACGGAAAGGAGTTCCGTTTGTATGGGACAATTTTGCACAGCGATCGTTTGATGCTTTGAAAAAATAATTAGTCTCTACCCTGCTTTTGAGTCCACCAGATTATGGTAGAGACTTCCTTTTATATCTCGCAGCAGCAGAATCAACCATTGGCATGGTTCTGGTTCAGGAGGACAATGCTCTCATTGAGTACGTGATTTATTATTTGACCTGAGGCTTAATAGGCCCTGAACTTCACTATTCCACGGTGGAGAAATTAGCCTTGGCAGTTGTTCATGTTGTCCAACGGCTCCATCATTATATCTTGCTACGCAAAACTTTTGTCTTAGCGGCAGTCAATCCATTCCAATTTGTCCTCAATAGGCGAGTGATTGGGGGCAAATATAACATATGGATAATCATTTTGCAAGAATTCGATCTCGAATTCTTGTCAGCTAAGTCTAAGAAATCCATGGTTTTTGCGGAGTTAATTTTTGAGCTGCCTTATGGAGAGGACACGATTTATGAGGAAAGTTTCCCTGACAAATATTTCCACATGATTTATGAGGAAAGTTTCCCCGATGAACATTTATTCCTCATCTCTTCACTCGACCCTTGGTATGGAGATATCATTGTATATCTCCAGACTTCGAAGTTTCCCTCTACTTTTTCCAAGGATGAACGTCGTAAATTACGTCACCTGGCTAAGAACTATGTTATCATTGGTGATATCTTATACCGACGAGGGGTTGATTCAATCCTTCGGCGCTGTTTGACCTTGGAAGAAGCAGAGTCTATGCTTAATGATTGCCACAGTGGAGCTTGTGGTGGTCATCTATCAGGGCTTGCTACAGCCCAGCGCATCTTACGTGCTGGCTATTTTTGGCCTTCACTTTTTAAAGACTGTGTGGAAGTGGTCAAACGTTTCCACCCTTGTCAAATCTTTACTCAAAATATGCGTGCTCATCGAGCTCCTCTTTTTCTCGTCGTCACGGTCGGTCCTTTTACTAAGTGGGGTATTTATTTTACAGCTTGTAATCCGCCTTCAGCAGCGAATCACAAGTATATTATTGTGGTAGTAGACTACTTTATGAAGTGGGCCGAAGCCATGCCCACTTACAAAAAGGATAGTGACACGACAGCTTTGTTTCTCTTAAATCAGGTTATCTCAAGGTTCGGTGTCTTGAGAGAGATTGTCACTGATCATGGCAGTCACTTTCAGAATCAACTTATGTCCGAATTGGCCTCTAAATCAGGTTTCCGTCAAGAGAACTCGTCTCCTTATTATCCTCAGGCCAATGAATAGGTCAAGGCAGTCAATAAAACTCTTAAGACGATACTCCAATGGATAATCAATAAAAATCGGTCCAATTGGCACGTTATGTTGTATTCGGCTCTTTGGGCATACCGGACCTCCGTAAAGACTGCTACTAGTTTTACTCCTTTTCAGTTAGTTTACGGGATGGAATCTATCTTTTCGATCAAATGTGAAATTCTGTCTCTCAAATTAGCTATAGAGCTCCTTCCAGAGACTTTGATTCTCGAAGAGTGTCTTCTTCACTTGGAACATCTCGATGAGCAGCGTCGAGATGCGGCCACGATGAATGAAGCCCATAAGAAAAGGGTAAAAATGCAGTATGATAAATATGTCCGTCCTCGATTCTTTTCTGAAGGCGACCTTGTCTTGGTCTACGACCAAGGTAAAGACACCTTGGGGGCAGGAAAGTTTAAGCCATGTGGTACGGTCCTTTCATTATTAAACGAGTTTTAGAAAAAGGAGCGTATGAGTTAGTCAACTTTTAAAGAAACAAGCTGGCAAAGCCCCGAAATGGGCTCTACCTAAAGAAGTACTTTGCTTAAGTAGAAATTAGGCAATGACTTCTTTGTATATTATGTATATTTGTACATATATTATCAAGAGCTTCGTGATGTCAACACTTTTTGGTCTGCTGTTGTAGGTGTTGATGGATGATTTGGTCTATTTTGGGTTCACCGACGGTGCTAGTCGGCACACTCGGAATCTTGCTTCCGCAGCTTGGGTACTTTATTATCCAACTGGTGAGTTGATGGTATCAAGAGGCGTATGCATTGGTCCTGCTTCGAATAACATCGCTAAGTATACTGCCGTTATTAATTTACTATCCGAGGCAATCTCTTATGGGATCGACTCGTTAGTGGTGTATCTCGATTCTCAATTGATAGTGTCTCAATTAAATAACATTTATTGGGTAAGGGATCCATGTTTATATCGCCAGTATTTAAGAGCGAGGTTGTTGCAAAGATCATTTGCACATTCGACAGAATCTCATAATTGGTTAGCTGATTCTATCGCTAATCAAGCATTAGACTGGCATATCAATCATTCATCATAAAATCAAAGCATCAAATTCAAACTGTATATATATATTATATATATATATATATATATATATATATATATATCATCATAAAAGTGTCTCGAATGTACATATGTTGTCCAAAAACATACAAAATTGGGACTCAAATGCCCATAATCATATCTGGCATACCTAATGCCCCGGCTCAGGATGAGCAGCCAAGTAGGTCACTATAGCGTTGGCCACACGCTGAAAAGTGCGAACCCAGTCACGTGGCATCCCAACCACATGACGTTGCATATCCTCCGGAAGGTCCTCTATAGCAGCCATCGGTACTCGACAGCTCAGCCTGGTCATGTGTCGCTAGACGTTGTGTAGAGTCCTCTCCGTCTCAGCAACTGCCTCTTCGGCTCCTCGGCCACGTCCTCTGTGCCGCGGAAGTCCCTCTGGCTGCACTGGCCCAATATCTGGATCATGATCATCATATCAGTCATTTGAATCGTATCAAAAAATATATTTTTCAAATTGCATCATTATATTTGAAAAATCCAAAAAAAATCATAAAATCAAAAAACAATTTTTACCGATCTCGCCTCATGCTACAGCTGGCGGTCATTCTAGGTCTGGATCTCCTCGGAAGTGCAGCCCAGAACAGGGGTAGTCATCGACAACAATGATCTGCTAATCCCACGAGGTGAAGAAATCATCGTCGAAGGCAGTCCTGGGAACCTCCCCACCCCCTAGACGTTTCATCAGATCAGCCCACCGACCCATACGTGAATCGCGTGGGGTGTTGATGGAAACTGCTACCCTGGGTCGGAGTGCAGGAATCCTCTCGAAGAAGAAGGTGCATAGAATGGTCCCATAACCAAATTTTTTGGTCTATCCCCTCTTAATGGAAGTGAGCTGGCTCTTCATACTGGCCAGAAGAGGAATACACCAGTCAAACACTGTGTTGAGACAATCCATTGCCACACTCATGTTGAGCCGTGACGCCTGATGCAGTGAGGATGATCCGTTCACTCGTGCTATGGTGAATAGGATGATCCGTAGTGATAAACTCTCCACATGTGTAATGGAGATCTGGCTCCCAACTTTCTTGGGATGTCCAGGGCAGTATATCTGTACATAGTCCTCTATAGTGTGTCTACTTCACGTCCTGCCCCGGGACTGTAATACCTCTCCCCTTCGCGAAAGGCCCGTGATAAAATAAATGTACTCCACTTCCACTCTGAGTGGCATCTGATCTATCATAAAAGCTTCCTCATCGACATCCCAATAACCAATGAGAATTTCAAGCAGTCGCACATTGGCTTTCATGTTCGGCAGCTTGAAGAATTTAAGAAAGTCGTATCCTCGTAAAGCATCTAAGGCTTGAGGATCGTTCATAACCTCATTTTCAACCGCTGCATGTTCCCTTTCACGCCATGTGAGCGACATCCTGGAAAGAAATTGAGGTTTCATCCGTTAGCTTTCATTTAAAATAGCTCGCGGCGTATACGCGGTTTACTGTATACACTGTCGCGTATAGGGCCCGCGTGTACGCGGGTTTCATATTATCAACCCACGTTACACTGCAGCGAAATCTTAGTCAATAGTTTAACGGTGAAACATCAATCAAAAACCTTAAAATTAATCACAATGCATTGCAAGCTAAGTGTAAGGGTTACCTCGAAGATTTTGTGGGATTTGAACGGTCGAAATTGATGTACAAAGAATTTGCTCCTTTTGCTCCAAATATTTGCTCTCCAAGTTGAACAATACAATGATGAGTCCAAAATTCTATTTATAAGTTTTGAAAATGCAATTTTCTTTTCAAAATTTCATTTTGATTGGTTTCATGTCACTTTTAACTTGGGAGCTCGTAGTGTCGAGATTGGTTTTCTTTTCAGGACATTTTGGACATTTTTCAACTTTTTCGAGATGGTTCCATGAATGCTGACCCGCCATGGCAGGTATCATTTTTTCACTGGCATATAGGTTAGGGACATCACTTTTCCGTTGCATTATGCATACTAGCCTCCATCAGTCGATACATCTGCCATAGGGTCGATCCCATCGTGTTATGGTTCGTAAGCCATCTTCACTCGCCTATTTTTTAAAATCATGACATGATGGTAGAGCCATCCTTTACATGGGCATCGTAGTTAGCACCTCAATGACATTTGTTGCCCATGCTGCTTCAATTTGAGTAGGCTCGGGAGTCCTTTGTAGTCCCACCATGACTTGTGCGTTGAAGACTCATTCCTCTTAACTTCTTCGCTTTGTTCTGGCCTTACACCCTAGAGGCTCCTTTGTGTTGAGTTGTACTACTGCATTGCATGTTGACCATTTGCACCTTTTGGCCTAGATCCAGCTTCACTTGGACTCGTGTTTAAGCCAACTTTTGACCTTGATGACTGCAAAATCAACCTTGCATAACTTTGATTTCTGCAACTTGACACACCTTGAGTGTCATTGACCAGTTTTTGCCTCCCTGCATTGAGCATAGGAATGTTCCACTCCCAGGAACTAGATCATTTGTTTCATCGAAACTCATTCTTTCCACTATACCATAGCATTCTTTTATTCTTTTTCGAGCTTAACAAAAAAAGACAACAAAATTAATTATTCCAAAAAGAGCGGGAATGGGACAGTATTTCCATTTATTATTGGCAGCTTGAGTCAGTCATGTCGCCCTTGAACAAAGCACTCAAAACAAAGTCTCCTACATGTGGGTGGGATTTAGTTTGACTTAGGTACACCTTAACCTTGTTATTGAGTCAGTTCTCCCCCGATTGGTTATCTCTTCCAATCATATAGAGGGTTCATTCGTGCCTCCTACATGACGAACTTATAGACATTCATCATATGCTGCCATATAGTCACATTGAGTCGTGCTTTTGTTCAAGGGAAGTTAGCCTGAGTCAGCCTCTCTGCGGTGTCTCTTGACTCATTTTTCAGTCGACCATCCTGGTTGTCAATGTCATGTCTATCATCATATCAGTTATATTGGTCCTTTACTCGTGTCGGTTTGAGAAGGTCTCCATTGATTATTGCTGGCGGGTCTTGTCCTTATCGACGACGAAATCTTGCTCTGAGGGCAGGCCTAGAGCTGCACCCTGGCCCTATTTTCATTATTGATAGGTTACCTTGTGCTCAGCATTGATTAGTATCATGGGTCTTTGACTAAGTGGTTTCCCTTGTGTTTGATGCCAGCTTACATTATCACACATTGGGATTCATGCAGTACCTTGGTTTCCATTTGACCCTATTGGTGGATACCTCGCCTCTGTGTCAGCTTTCATTATTGGTTGGTTCAGAGGGTTTCTGTCGTACGCTAGCCACATCTTGTGTACGCTGGAAACATACTTTGGTTCGTTTAATACATCTCTTTCGTCTGATTCCTTCCACATTATTGGCCTACGGGTTACACTCGCGCTAGATTGATGAAGGATGCCTTAATGCCTTCCTTCTAGCGGATCTTTCCCTATTGACTCCGACTCATTACTCTGGGGCAAAGATCTAGAGTCCATTTGGCAGTACCTTGGGGTTTGTAGTCATTAGTGGCAGATCCTTCGCTATCGACAGTGGGAAACAGTCTTTGATATCAGTGATCTGTTGTATCTTTCAGCATCATTGACAGTCTTATATGTGATATTCAGACATGTACTTGTTCGATCATGATCAGATGATCCATTATGTATTTTCCAGTCATTTATACTTGTATAATTAGTGGATCTGCTTGTACTTGATATGCGGACATGCTTTGCTTTCTCTGAGCATGGGTATGCCCACCTCAGATGGTGTTTCTTTCTGATCTCCTTTTGTGGCTTGGCAGGCTGAATTCTAGTGAAGTATTGCTTGGTTTTTGACATATTTCCTTTCCATGTACTTTCTTAATATATTTCGGCCATCATGTTCCCCTTTTGACCTCATATATTAGGGGGCATCTGTTATAGCTCCAAATCTCACTATTATGGTTTGTGATGCTGCACTCATGGCCTAGGGCAACCCCTCCTTCCAAACCTGGTCCCAAATTTAAAAAACAGTGTTTTATTCCCTGTACGTGACATTGCCCTGAGTTAAATGCGTGTATACGCGGGTCTGCATATACTCAACCTATGTATATGTATTAAAACACTTAAAAAAGTATAAAACTCCTTATTTTCGGGCGGAGATCATGGGTTTTACCTGTTGATCACCTGTTAGTGCCCGTGGCCCAAGTGTTCCCAACCAACGCCTAACTAAAAAACTACTTTGGGATTGGTATAAAAAGACATCAAAGGGAAGGCCTAAGGGAGGAGAGAAGAGAGAGAAAGGTTACTATACTGAGATTTTTCCCCTGACCAGGTCTGAAGACCCTTGTGCCCTTTGCACTTCCCCCATTTGTATAGGAAACCCTTGTTTCCTTGTGATTTGATGTTCATCCACTAGTTATGGCATCATGGAGTGAGTCTTGGAAGGAGATATGCTAGAGGCTTGAGGCTGGAAGGATCCAGAAGGAAGCTTTGCTTGGAGCCTACGAAAGGTTACCCGGGTGATATTACTCCTTTTGTATATTCTATTTGTCTATAATAAAGAAACACGTCTTGGTTCCCGATATGATTCTTCTTTATGTTTATGATGGTCATGTTTGAATTTCATGTATGAATGGTTGTTTAAAGTTCATAACTAACTTCCTTCTTTTATAACATAAAGATGGTTTTTGTATAAGTCTTTGTCCATATACTGCTGCATTCTTTGGAATTGTTTGTTTTGCAGGACAAAGGAGTGAAAGGGACTTGAAGAAGGGTTTGGACCCTTGAGGAACTTCTCGAATGTAGGACCTGAGGTACGCCCTTCTTACCTTATAATTTGCTTATTCTAGCATAATGGCTGTGTGAATGTGTGTTTCTCTGTTTTGACAACTTTCAGTCTGCTAGGGTTTCCACCCAAAATCCCTAGGGGAGCAAATCCCTCAACAGAGAGTCCTTTGATTATAAACAAGCTTATGAATTTTCTATTAATGATGTTCATAAGCAATATAATCGTAGGAGTAAAAGAAATGCAGAAGCCCCTACTAATAAAGATGTCAAACTCATACCAAGAAAACAGTGGGAGCTCTTGCAACAAAATCATTGCAAATTCTCTCTAGGGAAACCAAAAAAACCTTCACTCCAAAGATTGCAGCCAGTCCAAAAATTGTAGAAATTACAGATACTGCTGTTAAAACTTCAGCTGATATTCAAAAAGCAGCTGTTGTTAAAACTTCAAAGGATGTCCAAGCTTCAGATGCTATTCAGATTTCAACTGCTTCCCAAACTGTTCTGAAACAAATAATAGAAAATAGTAAAATAGTGGACACCCAAACAGAGACTGAATTGCCAAATGAAGATAAGGAAGGAAAAACTACAAAAACTCCAATTGCCAAGGAAGAAATCATTCAGTCAGGCAAAACACAGACTCCATTTAATATCCAAACTGAAATTGCCAAACTGAAAATATCAGTTCCTTTAACAAAATTGATAAAAAATGATTCCTACAAAGCCCAAATCACTGAACCACTGAATATAGATGAAAGATAAGACTATGTTAATCTAAATGATGACCAACCAAAGTTAATATTTGGCCCTGAAGTAAATGGAAAACATGAAAAAAGTGGTGTTCCTACACAATTTCTACATTATATTGATTATTCATGATCAAATCTTAGACAATGCTATATTAGATTCAGGATCACCTCACAATTTGATGCCTAAAGCAATCATGGAAAAATTGGATTTAGATATAACCAGGCCATACAAAGATCCTTTCTCTTTTGATTCTAGTAAAGTCAAATTCTTGGGCATAATAAAAGACCTGTGTGTCACTCTAGTTCAATACCCAGGTAAGAGTACTGTCATGTATATTATAGTTGCTTATATCCCTCCAAAGTACGGAATGCTATTGTCTCGCTCATGGGGAGAAAAATTGTAGGGATCCCTACAGTTAGACATGCCTTATGCCACAATTTTCGTATTTGGTTACCCCAAAAAACTTTATAGAGAAACTTTAACAAAATACATGGTCAGTAGTACTAATAAACCACAGAACTATCCTATTTATTTTGTACCTTCTGATATGGATTCTTTCATTTTATGTAATTCAGACACCGAAGAGGACAATAATGCAGTTTTCAAACATGAATGTAAAGATCCTGACAGTGAAGATATATTTCATGAATCTAGGTGACACTTAAACTTTGATGGTTCAGTGAATAGAGTAGGAGTAGGTGCAGGAGTTTGGATTCATAATATGGAAAATAATCATTTTGAAGGTCATGCCTTTAGATTAAACTTTAAATGCGCAAACTGCATGGAAGAGTATGAAGCTTTAATCTTAAGATTGCAAATTGTAAGAACACTTAGAGCCAAGAGCGTTTCTATCATCAGAGACTCTGAATTGATCATAAAACAAATTAGAGGAGAGTATGTTGTGAATAATCCTAGACTTAGACAATACAAAGAAACTATTCTAGATTTGATTAAAGAACTTCTTGAAATTGATTTTGTTGTTATTCCTAGGAAATAGAACATGCAAGCTCACAATTTGTCTACTTTTGCTAACGCTTTTAGATTACCTTTTCAGCCCAATAACTAGTACACTGTAGAGGTAAGACACAGGCCTGTTATACCTGATAATCTAAAATATTGGTGGTTTTTTTCATAAGATTCTCAAATCTATGATTTTATGAATGATGAGGGAGAATTCCAAAACTATAACATAGATACTAATTATACATTAGATGACATTATAGATGGTGAGATAGATATAAATGTTGTAGATAAACCCACTAAATTAGCTAAAGTAGAAATAGATAAATTAGAAAAAAGTAGAAATAGAAGAAATAATTAATGATGGTTCTAAGATTTTAAACCTTAAAAATAACTTTTTGCCTAAGGGATTAGTCTGATTAAAATATTTTTTTGATTCAAATGATGTAGCTAAAAAACCAAAAATGGAGCCTTTAATATCAGACGTAGAAGAACCTAACTTAGGAACAGAAGAAAAACCTAAGCTTATTAAATTATCCAAAGCATTACCTCCAGCTGAAAAGTTGAAATACATAAGTTTGTTTAAAGAATTTCAATATGTCTTTGCCTGGAGTTATGAAGACCTCAAGCCCTAGGACACCGGCATTATTCAACATAAAATACCCATCAAAGAATATCATAAACCCTTCAAACAAAAGCTTAGGATAATTAATCTAGTTCTTATGCCATTAATTGAAAAAGAAGTAAAAAGGATGTATGAGCCACAAATCATAGCACCAATTAGGTATTCATATTGGGTCTCTAATTTAGTCACCACTAAAAAGAAAATAGGAGAAATAAAACTTCGTGTTCAATTTAGAAACTTGAATAAAGTATCACTGAAGGATAACTATTCCCTCCCTAAAATGGACCACATTCTCCACAGGGTAGTAGGGTCATCCATAATTTCATTACTTGATGAATTCTATGGATACAACCAAATCTTAGTTCAACCAGAGGATCAAGCAAAGACCACATTTACCACTCCCTAGGTTACGTTCATGTATTTGAAGATGCCTTTTGGATTGATGAATGTTGGAGCAACATACCAAAGAGCAATGGACATAACTTTTGCAAAAGAAATCCATGACTTTTTAGTTGTTTACCAAGATGATATCACAGTGTTTTTCAAATCAGATAATGAACATATAGATCATTTGAGAAGAGTTTTTATTAAATGTAGAAAATTTGGCATTTCATTGAATCCCAAAAAGACACTCTTTGGGCTAGAAGAAGGTAAACTCTTGGGACACATGATTTCAAAAGAGGGAACTAGAATTGATCCAGATAGAATAGAGGCAACGCTAAACATAAACCACCCTAGGAACATTAAAGAATTGCAATCATTCTTAGGTAAAATAAATTTTCTTGGAAGATTCATTTCTATCTTAGTAGAACTAATCAAAGAATTGAATAACAAGTTAAAGAAAGATTCAACACTTAAGTGGACATTAGAGGCTAAGTAGTCTTTTGAGGCAATCAAAGAAGCCCTTACTAAAACACCTATCTTTTGCTTCAGAACACACTATTGCAACAGTCTTGTTGCCAAGGAATGATTAGGATTATGAGCAGCCTATTTCATTTTTCAGAAAATATTTGAGAGATGTTACACTAAAGTATAATATAATGGAAAAACAAGCACTTGCTTTAGTGAAGGCTATTAAAGATTTCAGAGTGTACATTTTATACTCATACATCATTGCAAATGTTCCAAATTCATTAGTAAAGGACATTCTAACATAGAATGGGCTTGAAGGAAAGAGAGGAAAATGGATTGCCACTATTTTGGAATATGATATTGAAACAAAGCCCACAAAACTAATCAAAGGCCAAGGTTTAGCTAAACTCATGGCTGAATTGAACTGTCAGGCCTTAGATATAAATTTCATTGGTGCTCTTTATGATTAGGAAGAGATGGCTACTCCACATATCAATGAAGCCTTTTTAGATTCACCTTGGTATATAGATATGATATTTTTTTTACTAAATTTACAAGCTCCTCCTAGAATATCTAGAACTAAATGTATATTCTTGAAAATGAAATCAATGAAATATTGTATCATAGAAAATTCTTTATTTTGGAATGATAATGGTGGAATTTTGTTAAATTTTTTATTATAAGATGAGGATGACAAAGTCACACAAGAATTTCATGTAGGGGATTGTGGAGGAAACCTATACTGGAAAACAACTGTTGATAAGATTTTAAGGGCAACTTTTTACTAGCCCAACATTTTTGTAGATGTTATAAAATATGTGACCTCCTATCACAAGTGCCAAATGTTTGAAAGCAAGAAGAAACTCTTACCATTACCCCTCAAACCCATCTCCACAGATGTCCCATTTCAGCAATGGGGTCTAGACTTCATTGGTGAAATTCACCTATCCTCATCAGCCCAACATAAATGGATTTTGACATCCACTGATTACTTCAATAAATGGATAGGAGCCATCTCTTCGAGACAAGCCACAAATTTTGTCATCATCTTATTCCTTGAAAACAATATCCTTTCAAGATTTGGATGCCCACAAAAGCTCATTACTGTAAATGCAGTTGCTTTCAAATCCAAGAAAATGGTAGAGTTTTGTAGCAGATATCACATTACCCTTGGCCATTCCACTGCTTATTACCATCAAGGCAATGGGCTTGCAGAATCCTCAAACAAAAGCCTTGTTAATATCATCAAGAAATTATTAGAAGAAAATAAGAAAACCTGGAACAAGAAGTTGGTTAATGCCTTATGGGCAAACAGACTCACTACAAGAAAGTCCATTGGTACATCTCCTTATCCACTTGTATAGGGAATGGATGTTGTTTTTCCATCCTGTTTAGGAGTACCAGTGATGAAAATGATTCAAGAACTACATGTAGAATCAAATGATATCCAAAGGAGGGTAAATCAAATAATATATTTGTAGCAAACCGAGGAAGAAGTCTATGTCAAATCCCAAGTGATCTAAGATAAAACCAAAAATATTTATGATTAGAAAACCAAAGATGATGATTTTAACATAGGTGACAAAATACTAAAATGGGATTCTAGAAGAGAAGAAAAGGGTAAACATGCTAAATTTGATTTCCTATGGCAAGGCCCTTATATCATTTATGGTTACAGAGGTAACAATGCATTTTTCCTAAAGTAGTTAGATGGAATAGATCTACCAGGTGGACCAGTCAATGATAGAATGATGAAGAATTACTTGTCCCCAGATTAACATTAGTTCATTTGTTTACTTTTCTTAGTGTATATAACATTGCAATTAGCTTGGATTGGATGATTACCTTCTAAGGTTGAAGCTCGAAGAGAAAGCCCTAAGCTTTGAAAGGTGCACCATCATATGTATGAAATAAAGCAAATCATAGAAAAGTAGTTACAAGGCAAGCACAGTCAAATTTTCAATCGTCACAGATCTTAAAGTTCTTGACATGTCACCAGCAAATGCCATCCCCTTGTGGAGCCATTGTTAGGGTCCTATAATAATAGGATTCATAATTTTGAATTGGCTATGATCAGTCTTGTAATATTGTACATACTTTTGCATTTTTCAAAATGTTTTCCCATATTAAAAATAAAAAATGTAAAGAGTGTAAGTGTTGGCTTGAGTGGGCCTAACCCAAGTTCGGAGTTAATTAGCCAAACAAATCCATACACTACTGGCCCTTTCGGCATCAGCCCGTGGTGCACAGACTAAAGTCTCACTCGGAGCAATGTGGGGGGATGCTGGAACCAAGTTTCTGCACCCTGGAGATGTCTGAGGGGTCGATTTAGTCCAACTGTGAATACCTTCACGCATGCCACTTCACACACTATCTTGACCTATGAGACCTTCATGACCTGTTATAACTACCTTCGTGCAACCCTCACCAGGGGCTGAGGTGCTTTCACACTACTATGGCAATGATCTGTGCTATTTTCCCAAATTACACTCTGTATCGTACTTATCTTCTTACAGATGTTAGTTAACGTCATGTAAATAGATACTTTATCTCACATTTACTTAATCAACACAATTGTATATGTTCGCACATCATATAAACAACAGAAATGTAATTTATACCCAATACATTCAATGTTGAAAACAGTAAACAAATACATAGCAATGATATAAAACTTGTCTTTATTAATGATTCAATAGGTTATACACTCAACCTACCCTGCACACTCAGCTATAGGGATCCACGCACTCAGCTGCAGAGCGTTCTCCTACTCTACGACCCAAAGACTCGACTCTACACTTAGATCTTCTGCAATCCTTCTATTCCATCATTAGATCCTATTGACTTCACTTATTTACAACTTAGAGCCTCGCTCTATTTATACAATCCCATGGTCTACAAACTATGGGTAGATCTCTAAAGTTGACATTACATTACAAAATTGAGGGCGGACAACCATGTGACTCATTTACAAGTTTGCACTCTGTGCCCACAAAATGCAGTCTTTACATCATATTTACATCTTTTGACAAAAATCTAGGCTTTTAGCCCCCAAAATTCCCTTGGGGGATCCTGTGCCCAACAGGCCCCCAACACAAACATCGTGACTCACCCTCAAGTCACTCTATTGGTGCAGAGATCTTCATGCAGAGACCTCCCAACTCTACCTAGACTACTGCAAGATTGATAGCACACTGAGCAGTTGCACGTTGTACCTCCTGGATGTGTTGTTCAGAGACTGCTATATCTGAACTACTTCCTTGCACCTGGTTATAGTCCCATGCCTCCTTTTAGATGCCTAGAGCACTAAGACTATGCTTCAGTCAGCTAGTCAGATAGCCGAGCCACTAGTGTATGGCTTTAACTGACTGCCATTAACTTTTCCTGGGAAAGGTTCTTCATTTAACTTTACCAACTGCATCGTGCCTCTGTTTGTAACCTCCTTAATAACATACCATCCTAGCCAATGCATTCTAAATTTTCCCAAGAATTTATCAAACTTACTATCATACAATAACACCAAATCATTCACCTTGAATGTGCGCAACTTAATATGTTGATCGTGGCAGGCCTTTTCACGCTGCTTTTGTACCTATTGGTGAAAGCCAGCCAAAAATTGTTCTTCCTCGAGTTCCTCCAATTGCGTGAGCCTTTCGTCCAGGGCTCCATGCACCATCATACCTATGAGCACTATTATGCATAGACTAGGGACAATGTCTTCCATTAGCATTACAGATTCCACTCCATAGACCAGTCTGAAAGGTGTTTGACCTGTCAATTTCTTGCATGTCATCCTAATATAAGGCCATAATACTGTATGTACGTGCAAGTCCAAATCACTTCACTATGCATTGTATACCTTGGCCAAAGCAATCTCCAATACTTTATTAAATGCTTCTATTATCTTGTTATCTTGTGGGTGATACAGTGTGCTTTTCTGGTGACAAACCTAAAACTCTTATGTTAGTGCGCTGATTGTCTCATTTAGGAAATGTGTACCACGGTCGCTCATCAAGATCTTCGAAAATCCAAATTGTGTCAATACATGTTCAAATAGAAACTTCATGGCCACCATGACCATACAATCTTTTACGAGCTGCGCTTCTATCCAACGAGTCATTTACTCTATTGTAGTGATAATATATGTCGCACTCATTTTTCCTTGAGGTTTGGTAGTTCCTAAAAAGTTGATCACCCACTTTTCAAAGGGCTGTGACATCATTTGTAGATTCAAAGGCATCTCCTCCCTCCACGATGGTTTACCTATTCTTTGACATACATCACAAGCCTTGCAATGTGCTTTTGAATCCTCATGAAGGGTCAACCACCACAACCCTGCACGAAGAATCTTCTGTACGATCGCTCTCACTGCATAATGTCCTCCTGCAATGCCCCCATAAGCGTCTGTGAGGATATTGCTTCATTCAAATTCAGGTACATACCTTCGTAGTATCTCATCATTCCCCATCTTAGATTGGTGCCCCACAATGACAGAGAAATCTTTCATGTGCACCACTAGCTCCTTCTTCTGCTAGACGAAGTACTCTTTCAACACAGTTCCAGTCACAAGAAAGTGGATTATATCTTCAAAATTTCCATCGACTATGTGCACAACAAAGAGTTGTGCATCAGGTAATCATCCAGACTAGTAGGTGCCTGTCCTGTCTCAATGCGCGACAGGTGATCTGGTCCTATGTTCAATTGTCCAGGTTTCATAATAAATTCAAAATCATATTCTTGGAACAATAATATCCATCTGCATATTTCCCCCCCCCCCAACACAGGCTTAATTACCATGTATTTTGGCATGGAATGATCTGTATACATTTTGAAGTGTCCCCCTAGCAAGTAGTGCTGATATTTCTGGAGTACATACACCATAGCCAGTCCCTAGCGTTCAGTGGTGGAATAATTATTTTATGCTTTAGATAATCTATGACTTGAAAATGCTATAGGGTGATCCAAGCCTTCTCCACCCTCCTATGTTAATACTGCCCCCAATGCTATACTTGACACGTCACCAAGGACATGAAACTCTTCCTCCTAGTTCAGGAAGACCAGGATCGACACAGTGACCATCATTTCCTTCAATACATCAAGGATTTTCTTACAGTCATCGTTCTAACATAACGTGACATCATTTTTCAACAACATTTCCATTAGCGTGGTGATCTGGACATAGCTTTTGATGAACTTCCTGTAGTACCCCGTATGTCCAGAGTAGAGCATAACTATTTCACACTTCACGGCACCTCCAAATTCATAATCACTAAAATCTTCATGGGATTTACAATCAATTCCTATCTGCAAACCACATGTCCCAACAGGTTCCAAAAAGGAACAAGGAAAATATACTTCTTGAGGTTAAGCGCGATTTGGTATCTTCGACAGGTATCTAGCATCAAGCATAAGCTCACTACATGGTGCTTAACCAGCCCAAATATATTCCAATCATCAAAATAAACCTCCAAGAACTTGTGAATATATTCCTTGAATGTTGCAACAACCATGCACGAAAAGATGGCTGATGCGTTATTCAACCTAAACAACATGACAGTGTATTGAAAGCAACCCCACTCAGTCATGAAGGTTGTCTTGCTCCTATCATCCAATACGATTTTGATCTGGTGGTACAGTAAGAACACATTAGTGAAAGAATATGCTTCCTGCCCACCAACATTGTCAAAAGCCTCATCTGTGAACAGAGTTGGGAATGGATCATGTACACAAGTGTCATTCAATTTTCTAAGATCCATGCATATTCTTATTTCGTCCTTCTACTTCTTTTCTTGCACCACCATTGGACTTACCCAATCGAATTCTTCCACCAACTCAATGATTCCTATTGCAAGCATTTTGTCCAGTTCTACGTGGACCTTCTCCTTGTATTTCGGATTTAAGTGGTAAGGCCTTTGCTTAACTGGCTTCGTGTTGGGTTTTAACGTGATCCTCATCTTTCCTAAATATCTGATGATTCCCTTTAAATCTTTACTTAGTCGGGAATAAGTCTTGGTACTCACAGAGTAACTCAGCGATCTTATCCAATGTCACATCATCTCAGTAGTCACTTAGCATTCCAAACTTAGGTTTGGCCTCCATACCAATGTTCACCTACTTCATTTTTACCAGTGCGGTTATGTCAGGGTTCTCAATATGTGGTCCTTGAGCTTTGCGATGGCCTTCTATTTCTGGAATGCTAATTTTCCGTAGATCTTCGTCTTCTTCTTCAACAATTACATTATAACATTCCAGCATGTAGCTCAACTGAGTAGCCCATTCAGGATGAGTTGATTCTACTGGCTCCTATGCTATCCTAAAGATAACTGCTTTTACCTCTTTTAGCACTTCCTCAATGTTGTCCCACCATCTATCCTCAAAACTAAAGATCATCATGAACCCTTCATGTACGATATCTCATTCACTTGTCCCATGGTGGAGCTCCATCTCTATATACTAATTCATGGATATAACATCTAGGGTATGACAGAACAGGTGCACCAACTCAAGTTGCAGCTTTTCTCCATAGACCTTCATCCACTTGGCCAGGTGTGCGCGCAGATCATCCCAACCATCACACCTGTCTATTATTCATATATTAGTCTTCCCAAACCATGTACGCATCATTCTCCTGCATTTGCACTAGTCCTCAAAGCTCCCTTTGTGCATACCCCACCACCTCACGGGCGTAACATGTAGTACCCAATTTAAAGCCTGGAAACGTTGCTTTTTCAGCACTTCCCTTTCAAACTTATCTAAGAGAGTGTCTACCTCATTCAACCAATCATAAGTAGGTAAATCCCTCACTTCCATAGATGTGCAACGCAATGATCTTATCATCATATTACAGTTCAGCGTGGTTACCTTGTGTACAGGAGCTTTTGCACTCCCGTGAGATCCATCTGTCCGCGGTGGAATATAACCAATCTTGCTCTCGCATTATTATTTTATAGATGCAGTGCAAATCATCGTCACTTTCATAGTCATGCACCAGCTCTGTGTAGAGAGATCCTTTAGCAGGGTCTAAGGGTATAACTACATGTAGTGACTTCTTTTCAAAACTAATCTTGCGCTTCTTCAGAATAATCACCCCATTCATGTTACTGGCCCAATCAATTCCTAAGAGCGCGGGGTAGGGATTGCTATCATCAGCAATCTCTATTACTTCAAAGTCTGCTAGCATGCTTTCTCCCTCAATATCCACAATGATTCCCTGCAATCGCCCCATGGGAGTTATATTTTGTTGGTTCGCCATTCGCAGTTGAATAGGAGACCATTTTTAGCATAGGTTTCCCCATTCACTCCCATGTCTGCTTTTGGCAGAATATTTGCATCCAATCCTATATCCAAAATTACTCGGTCCATCTCATATTCTCCAATTTGTGTGGCTAACGTCATTTCTCTTCTCGTCCTTTTCTTATGCTTTCCAATCTTCTGGACTATGTGTGGTTCTCCTAACGCGATCCCAATGTATCTGTTAATGAGTTCCTAGCATCCTTTTACAGCCTTACTGTGGTGCAGTAGCTTCATGCATGTTTCCAAGAATGTCGTAAGCATAGATGGGTCGATTTCTGGCTCTGGTCTATCTTCACTTCCTGAAGTGGAGGCATCAACAAAGCTCCTCTTAGCTTCCATGAAGGTTTCCTTAGCACACTCCAAACCAAACTATGCTTCTTTGGACGGAGCTTTCCGAACTGAAGTATTATCTTTGGTTGTTTTCCTTTATCATCTCCCATTGCAATTCCAATTTGGAGCACAATGTTCACATTCAGATCTTCCTCACACGACCCAAACCTCATCATCTGCAGGTTTTGAGTCAGGGGAGATGGTAGCTCCTTTGTCATGTATCCTAGCTATCAGCCTAGGACAATCTTCTGTCTCATGATCAAACAAGGTACGATATAGACATGATGGACGCGTTGGGTTTGTTAATTTTGGGCATAATGTCCTGGCCCTCCACAATTGTAGCATATCAGTTGTCCGCGACCTCTTCCAAGTCCTCCTCCACCTCAGCCTCGTCCACGCCCCTAAAATCCAATTCAAGGCATTCCTGTATTCTGGTCTAGGGGTTGCGTTTCAGTCTGAACTTTGTAGGTGGGAGTTTTATCCATCATTATATCATAGCTTCTATAAATGTTCTCAACATGTCCCACTGACCTACAAAAGTTATAGAACAATTTCTGCGAATTTTGTGTGTACTTCTATAACAAATGGCAGTTGTCCATAGGGTGTTTCCCTCCTATTTGACAAATTGTGCACCACAAATTAGGTGCCATGCTAGGTCCTACTTGTGCCTTCAGTCTTAATGACATCGTTCCTCCTCTCACCAGGTAATTTTTGAAGACTGAGCAATAGTCCTTATCATGACCCTGGCCCTTGCATTTTACACACCACACCTTTTCGTACACTTTTGGTCGAGCTGTCCTGTCATGTTTCAGACTCTGCATCTCAAGGCAT
Organism: Pinus taeda; assembly: GCA_000404065.3. Classification (NCBI taxonomy): domain Eukaryota; kingdom Viridiplantae; phylum Streptophyta; class Pinopsida; order Pinales; family Pinaceae; genus Pinus; species Pinus taeda. Next base: position 64,971 of record APFE030093123.1, read on the forward strand.
AAGTTTTTCAACTTTGCATGGATATGTTGAACCCCCAAGTTAGGATCCTGCATCAGGGTCTCATGCAGCCTCATCATGATATCTAAGGCCTCTACTTGATCCGTTAACATCTGCTCTGATAGCGCACTCCTTAGATGTGGCATCATCGATGCTACAAACCATTCACGATGTTGTCCATCCGTCAGATTCATATTAGCTTCGCGAATCGTACACTTCAACCTATGATCCAACTTCCAAGGAGTTTCTCTTGGTAGCATCATGATTTCCTTGAACCCAATGATTGATTATGCTTCAGACTTTGGCCTGCTAAATTCTCTGTTTAGCGTTGCTTATATATTCGCAATCTCCACGTTCGGATTATCATTGGAGTGCTTAATATACCAGGTTAGTGCACTATCCTATAGAGTGCTAACCAATGTCGCTCTCTTTATATTATCATTTGTAACTCTCTTCACTTCCCATACGACTCTTATCACGAAAAAAAATTGGTCTGGATCTTCACTTCTACTCCCTTCAACACAAGCAACTTTATCATGCTTGCCATATTGACTCGTGGTGATGGCAGAGGTGGTACAGGTGAAGATGGAGGTGAAGGTAGTGAAGCTAGTGGTTGTGTGGTTGGGAGTCATATGCGCAAAAGACCTCAGCCTTATCAAATGGATCGCACTTCGTGGAGAGACCTTCACGATCTCTTCCTTGTCCCCTCACATAGGTGAAATCAAAGAGATATTCTCTGGTCCCTTACTTCCTTCATTTCTATAGGTTTTTCCACTTCATGTAGCTCAAAACATCAAGGTAATTGCATAACCTTCTTTTCACACAATAGGATTTTAATCCAAGTATTTAGAGACTTTACGTACTTACCTCACGGTCCTTTGAGAAAGCGTTGCTCTACCTCATTGTATCTAACTTAAGTGTTTACCACGAACTCGGTAATGCATCATCCTATAATCTGATCAAGCTAGTGATCAACAATGCACATGATCTAATCCTATGATGCATCCAATCTACACACCCACTCTAGGGTTCCCACAATAGGATTGTCAAGCTTCCACGTTCCTTGGCTATCTGCTAGCTTCACGATCCACTCGTACAAATCAATATGAAAAGATGCAAAAAAGATCACATGGATTGTTGTGTACAAGTAGTAGTCTAACCACCCTTCTTTTGTCAATTGCGGGTTCCTGTTCTCCTGTGTCATGAACTCGTGAATCCTCCTATCCAACCAACCTTCAATTTCCTTCTTAGTTGTATTCCAATGATATGACATCAGACATCTCTATGCAGATTCTAGTCTTGAAAACGGAACCATGGCTTGAAGGGGCCTAACCCAAGTTCAAAGTTAATTAGCCAAACAAATCCCTACGATACCCACCCTTTCAGCATTATCCTAAGGTGCATAGACTGAAGCCTCACCCAAAGTAGTATGGGGGGATGTTGGAACCAAGTTTCCACACCCTGGAGATGTTTGACCGGTCAATTTAGTCCAACTATGAATACCTTCACACAGGTCACTTTGCACACTATCCTGACCTATGAGATCTTCGTGATTTGTTATAACCGCCTTCGTGCAGCCCTCTCTAGAGGTTCTGGTGCTTTCACACTTATATGGTAGAGATCTATGCTATTTCTTGAAATTACACTGCATATCTTACTTATCTTCTTACAGATGTTAGTTAACTTTGCATAAATAAATGCTTGATTTCACATTTACTTAATCAACACAATCATATATGTTTGTGCATCATATAAACATCAGAAATGTAATTTATACCCAATACATTCAATGTATAAAATAGTAAATAAATACATAGGAATGGTATAAAACTTCTCTTTATTAATGTTTCAATTGGTTGTCGACTCAACCTACCCTGCACACTCAACTGCAGACTACTAGGCCTCTGCGAAATCAGTTGCATATCCTTCTCCTACTATATGACCCAAAGACTTGACTCTACAGTCAGATCTTCTGCTATCCTTCTATTCCATCATTAGATCCTATTGACTTCACTTATTTATAACTTATAGCCTCGCTTTATTTATACAATCCCATGGTTCGTGGACCATGGGTAGATCTCTAAAGCCGACATTACATTACAAAATTGAGTGAAGACAACCCTATGACTTATTTATAACTTTGCACTCCGTGCCCACAAAATGTAGAGTATTTACCTCAGATTTACATCTTTTGACCAAAATCTAGGCTTTTAGCCCCAAAACATCCCTTGGGCGATCCCGTGCCCCACAGTAAGTTCTAAAACAAAAATCAAAGGACTGAAAGAAAAGGATTAAAAAAGAAAATAGAATATGAACACCACCAAAAAGAGATAAAAAATAGATTCTGAAAGTGATGCAAATTTAAATGTCACTACCTTTTACCTTCCCTTTGCAAAATAAGATTGTGTGCAACTTGTCAAAATGCCACAATCCATGATGGTCAAATAGTTTAATTTTGATTCCTTTGTGCTTTAAATTTCATGTTGATAGATAGAGAAGAAAGATCTAGCCAAATTGTTTAATGTTGGTAAATTAGTAGCTAGGTAGAGAATAATAATGAGCTCATTAGTTTAATCTAAGCCATTGGAAGTTATAAGATTAGAATTAGATAGTTTTCTTATTAGAGAAAAATAGATAAAGCTTCAACAAGCTCAAATGCAACCAAATTAATGAAGAGAAAATGCTAGGGTAAATAAGGGTAGGTAAAAGAGGTTTGAAATGCATAAGGTTGCTAACTCAAATGCACCTTCATCATGCTTGATCCTATGTTTCATTTGTAGGAGGAATTATCAAAGAGAAAGGACATTCACAAAAGTTGTATTTTACTTTGGGGTATTTATCCTAGAAAGTTCTATATAATTTTAGCCCTGAATACTAAAGTTCATTCACTAATTTCCTCTCATTTCACTAAACCCCTTACATGTGTAATTTATTAATTTCCATTCATTACCCCTTCACCACTTTTCATTCACTAATTTCCCCTTCTTGATTCCAAAGGACCCTTCCCTTTCATTATTTGTTACTCTAATACATTTCCCCTTTCCCTAGACATTTCCCCTTTTAAAATCATTCTCCCCTTATCAATTTCTCATTTTCCCTTCTAAACCCACTAAAACCCCCTTATCCTAACTCTAAAAAAGTTAAATGTATCGGGCCCCATTGAAAAACCCTCCCTGATACACTTTAACTCAACCCTCACAAAACCTTTATATATATTTAACCTGCCATACTATTTATCCTCGGGCCCTGCCAATCAATCCCTGACTCATCCCTTGCAACTCTGCCACACGATAACCCTCTGATCACCCACCTCTAGATCTGATGGCCCACATACCATATTGCACACTCCCAAATCTGATCTTTAGCATCCCAAAAACACAGAAGATTCATGGTTTTGCTAGATCACCCTTTCGCTACGTGGCAACCCCACATTATATTGTGTGCTCTGAAAAAATACCACCCTACCTCAAAACCAGTGCAATAATCCATAATACTACCTCCCCATGTAGGATAAAACCACCTACTATTCAAACATTAACTCCACTCCCAAAATCAACCATTGTTGGTTAAAAACCAAAAAGTCACCATTTTACCCATTTTTGTTGTTATTTCATTGCAAAGAACCTCTGCCGACCAATTTTAACCCATTTTTCGACCAAAAGACCCTGTAGACACCAATTTGAAGTAGCATAAATACAATTAAAGCCTTAGAAAGCCTCCGCTACTACCACAAAACCCTGACTGCACACCAACTCTTCTTTCTCGAGGTATTCCTGAAAGCTACCAGAAATGCCCTCTACTTAAGCTCTACACAATGTTTATAAAAGGTTAATTAATTGAACTAATTAAAATCCTATACAAACTAAAGAAAGCCACTGTGCATCCAAAGAACCCATTTTCTACAGACTATATTCACCTTTCGCACTGTTCCAGAGGTCCTAAGCTTACTCCTTAAGCCACATAAAGATTAATTCAATAAAATAAACAAAATTATGGCTTCCCAAAGCATTCTGAATGAAAAAACCTTGCAAACCCCTCATCTGGATATTGACCACCTCCCATTGGCTGACAAAGATTTCCAGATCAAAGACACTATTTCCCCTAACCATTTGTTAAAACTCCAATCGTGGAGTAAAGATAAATTCCTAAACCAAAATGATGGCAATAATATATGGGAATCAGGTTTTCCCAAATACCTGTTCCCACAGGTATACCAGTTCACTGAAATAATCCACCTATGCCAACTATGCTATATCCCAAGAAAAAGATCCATAGTCTCTCCCAACAAACAGATTTTGTTTACAATCAGTACAGAGTCAATAAACCGAATGTTGCAGATCTAGCCAAAGCCAAATGAAACCCCATTTTCTATTGAAAACCTACTTGAACTATACTTAGAGCTAGACCTGCCCAAGAGATCTCACATTTTTTAGACTTTCATCCTAGAAGAGGCTCATATTTCTACAGACATTCCTCCATACTATGCCACCATTTTCTTTGAGAAGGCCAGATAGATTGTAACCATGTTGTCTTGTATTCTAGGATATACCACTGATGAGCATGTAGATGAGCCTATACTTGTTTCCCTCTCTATTTTTTACGCAGGCAAGCCTCCAGCCACAGTTCTCAAGTTTGCCCAGTTCTTAGTAGACAAAATCCATAATTTGTTATCCTTTGGACACCCTTAATCCAAAAATATCCCACTGTTTTTAGCTACAACCAATTCATTGATTCCTTTTCACCCAGTTATTAATATACTAAGTAGTAGCAATCAACCTAGGATCAGTGATGAAATAAAGAGAGTTTTACAGTTGTCTAAAAATAGTATAATAGGAGACTGGTATTTATACTAGGACCACACTGAAATTAGGGTGTATGGATGCTAGCTCACTCCCTATAAGCTGCCCAAATACCTCCCCATGAGGATATTTGCATTAGAATATATCAGGAAGATCATAAATTCAGATTATGTAAATGTTCTATCAGCTGGGAAGAAAACATAGTTCAAAATAAAAGACCACCTTGGCCCTTTTATCTGCAATAATAGGGAGGCTGGAGAAGAAGAAAAAAAATGTTTACAGGAAATGAAGTTCAGTAGCAGTTTCAAATGGTAGTATGACCCTTTAGGAGTCATAAACAAACTAAGACTCAAGTTTAAATTGATCCCCTTCCTGCATGAGTCTAGGCCAGACATTGAAAAATATGGAAACCCTTCAGAGTGGTTGGAAAAAACCTTGATAGATATGGAGAAACAGATGGATACTAGTTCCATACTACATACTCCAGCCCTACAGGACAAAAATACAAAAAGGACTAGGGAAGAAGGTTCTTGCTCCAACAAGGATACAATAGATGACAGATTTAAAATCATGTACATGAAGAAGCCCAAGCTAAATCCTGTAAATGAGCAAGAAGAGATAGTTGAGATAGTTGAGAAACCTCAAATCATTGATACACGTGTAGTGCTTAGAGAGAACACATCTCCAGCAGTTCCAGGGGAAACTCATCAGCCTTCCACCTCTAATACTCAGAGTATTCAGAAGAAACTTAGTATTGAAGTCTCTTCATCCAACAAACCAGTGGATAAGGAAAAAGACATAAAGGAGAAGTATAAAGAGATCAAGTTGAGAAATGAAGCATTGAAAGTTGAAACCTATGCCCAATATTTCAAATAGACTCCTAGTAATCAAAATAGGTTACTTTCAGCTTTTGACATTAAATCAGGGACAATGCAATTGACCTTTTTGCAGCCCATAGTACAACAACCTAAGTCATCAACAGATTACAAAAAGAAATAATTTGAGGTTTCGACCAAGAATTTTCACCCTGTAGATCAAATTGAATTTCATAAGCAGGAAGGAGAAATGATATACTTAAGAATGACCAACAAAGTTATAAGTGTACAACAGATTCAAAATTCTCTAGACAATATCACAACATAGTTTAAGGTAGAGAAAGCATCCTCAGAAGCAAAAGATAACAAAATTAAATCACTAGAAGACCTGATTATTGAGATTGGCTATAATCTGAATGACATCAAGGCAACATAAAAGCTCATAAAGAAGAGAAATGAAGACATTGGTGCATTAAAGAATCAACTAAAATTGCCTCCTTCTGAACATCCATAGACCAAGGAAGTTCTAGAGCGCCAAAACTAGAAAGATGAGATGATGGACCTCATTCTTCAGTTAAATTCTCAATTAAAAGAAATGGAGAATGAGATGTATAAGTCAATATAGGAGAAATACGCCGCCATTGGAGCAGCTACCGCCACTGCTATTCCTATAGTTACTACAATAGCTCCCTCTACTTTGGCAGCTTTATTGGCCCCAACAGCTCCAACACTTCCAACTGTAACAACAACTACATTAGCAAAAGGTTCAACAACAACAACATATCATCCTAGTGATGAAGCAAGTAAACTGGTCAAATCCATGGAGGATATGTCCATCCAAACCACTAAAATAAACAAACTTAAAGGAAAAATAAAAATTCTAGAGGATGAAAATAAATTGCCTCAAATCATGCATAAGAATGAAGCTCATGAAATGATAGAGAATTTAGAGAAAGAATTAACACTAAAAGAGCCACTAGCCCAAGAAAAAAAACTTTTATGGGCCAATATCATTGACTCAGTCAATGATAATTTCCCATCTATACATGTAATATCTGAGCAAAATGATTTGGTAAAAGAGGCTAGTGAGGCAATTTAAAGGGCCAGAGCCAAACTTGGAAATATGTCAGAAGAAGCCTCAAGAATAATCTAGTTCCTTAACTCAAAGAATAAGTATGAATTGCAGGAGCTTGGAATAGCTTACAAAATTCACACCATACTAGAGGTGAAGAAGGTAATCACTAGGAGGAACCTCATGATATAGCTTGAGGAGAAGTGTGCAACAATGGAGCTAGCAATAGCTAGGTTCATGGTCAAATTTTATGCTTTGAGATAAAAAGATCTACCTAACCCATTGGTGATTAATGACAGGTTGATGCCACATGAATACTATGATGAGAGAATCAAAGAAGTCACAAAGGAACAAGCCAATAGTTCCTCCACGAAAGAGATTTCTAGAGGAAAATTCCTTTACCAGACTTGTGAGAACCTCTTTTACCTCCAGCATGAAGTAAAACGTCTTTTTATAAAGAAGTCCACTTTTGCAAAATACATAGAAACTGATGAAGTCTACAAAAGAATGGTAAATATTAAATTGCTAGATGCAAAGACTTAGGAAAAGTTGAATGATTTATTGTAAAAATACAAGGTAAACAGTGAATACAAAGCAGTGAAGGTAAAATAATAGATCAGCTAAGTTAAAGAGTATCAATTGAAGGGAGGGTAAGAGTGCAGCCATCGTAGCGCAACAACTAAAGAGAGAAAGAAACAAAAGATGAAAACAACAAATAGAAAAATCAATGAAAGAAGCAACACCTAGCCTTTTAGTCTCCTAGGTGTCTCTATCTTCTTGCATGAAGATATTTTATTTTACCTGAATATTCCTAAAATAGTTTAGGATATTTTGTAACAGTTTTTTGTATAAATACATCATAATTCGAAGTATAGAGGGTGGATAGCTAAAAATTTCTATAGTTATATTGATCTATAAACCTGAGGGTTTATTGTAACATTTTCAAGTCAGTAGATTCACTGAGTAATAAAGGCATTGCATTACAGGATTCATGTGTTGGGCCACTTCAGTGAAGTATCTTTCATTTGTTAAATTGTTATTTTCTTAAGTATTTCACATACATACATGTTTTCCAATTTCAATGAAATAATTGGAATGTTACTATAGAATTTGTTTAAGTATAGTCTGTCTTGAACAATTATTCATTTTTATGTTTTCTTCTGATATCCAGAATAGGGAATTCTTCATTGCTCCCTAGTTTCGATTGACATTTTTCATTTCCCTCATTGTTCGGTTTGAGGAATCCTTAACTACTCCTTAATCCAATTGAAAAACCACTTCACCATACAACCTAAAAGATCTGAATTTACTCAGCTACCTTTCCCTATGAACACTATCTTTAGAACTTGATTCAGTCATGTTTTCTTGACATTTGGACTCGATGGCCCAATGGTAAAAAGACACTTATCTATCTATATGTATCAGTGATTCCACCACCAAATCAAATCAAAACCCAATCAAGGTTAAATAACTAGCCTACAATCAATTAAGTCAACAAAGTTAAATCATTAAGAGAGAGCCCTCTTTGAGCATTAGGAAGGCTATATCCTAATCTCAAAAGTAGGTTTTTGGTTACCTCTATCATTTATTTGAACACAACATGACAACCCTAGGGAAATTTTAGAGTGATGACATTTACTATGAAAGCACTAATGAATAATTAAATTTATTGTGTGAATTATATCAACACAACATCTTACTTCATTAGGATTATGTGTGGTGACCCAATTACATCATGAGGGATGTTCAATTAAGGGGTTTTGCGTCATCCTTAAATATTCATATTATTTGTATATTTTCTCATAGGGTATCTAAAACTAATTATAGTTGTAACCTATGGGAGAGAGGAGAATTTTATAAACCCAAAGTTGTTATCATAAAACATTATAATTAATTTGACCCCCGACCACATAAAAAATTATTGTCTTGTGACAAATACTATATTATTAACCATTGTAGGGTATGCATACAACTATTGGCAAATACCATTATAGAAGGATGTAATAAGAGATGGGAATAAGCCATAGAATACATTTGAAAAGGAGACCCATTCAATACTCAAAGTCTTGCAATCATCTTGGAAAGAGTACATAGATACATCAAGTGCATAATTATTTTTTGAAATGAAAAGATAGGGTTAAATTTTCTTTATCTTATGATTTGGTTGCTTGTGCCCAAAATACCAAAGTGAGTACAATATGTCCAATGAAAAGGAGGTTGCTTTCTAGAGAGAATTGAAATAAGGAATGGTTATTTCTTCACTTATGATGCATGAGAAATCAATTACCATATCATCAATTTGTATTAGAATCACTCCTTTTCTAGCTTGGATTGACTATCTAGTTTCATGGAGACATGCAAAAATCTTATCTTGGGGGAGATGATAGGATCCAAAATGATATCCTTTATGTACCCGTTTACCACCTTTTGATTACCTTTTAAATATCTTCATACCATCCTACAACCATTTTTCTATCAATATTACATGTTTTCCCAAAGGTACATTGTTCCTTCAATTATGCTATTTTAATGCTAATACTAGAGAATTATAGAAAGAATCAACCTTTTTATGCTAACTAATGGAAATATTGAGGAATGTTGTAGACAAGCTTATTCAAGTATCTCTAGAGGGAATGGAAGAGGGATACTTGAAGCAATTCAGTTGCTACAACACTGTATATGAATTGTTTCAAGACCTTCGATACATTGTCTATCAATGATAGACACTACAAAATTGTCCCTGCATTATTGCAACACCTCTAGTGCACTTCCTACCAATGATAGCCATTTCAACACTTTCTCTACGTTGTTAGAAAACCTATAGTACACCATTAGTTGTTGATATTCTCTACAACACTTTCTCCACATTTTTGCAACACCTATGATGAGCCCTAGTATTGTGAAAAGAATACTGCAACTCCCAAAGCTACCAGCTTAGATTATCAACCCGGGGTTTGTAAAAAATTAAGAGGTGTCAGCACTATATGTGTAACATGCAATATGTCCTTCTTTCATTGATTTGATGTAATGAAGCGAATGCCATGAAATCCAAGCCTAAACTAATTGCATAAATGGAAACATTAATCTGTTTACAGACAAGAAACCTAATTACATTTGCAGAGATGAAATCCTAGTTACTTTGGCAGAAATGAAAGGCTATTCTTCTTTGCAAGAATGTAAATGTTAATCCTATTTGCATAAATGTAAACATTAATCTATTCACAGAGTGTAAATGGTACATCAAAACAAAGCCTAGTATATGTAATAGAAATAACAATGTTGGAAATGGAAACCATAGCTTAAGATGTATGAAATCATTCTTCAATCAATGCATTCAAGATAGATTTTGTCAACAAATTTCATAAGGTGTTTCATAAAGTAATCATGAAAATCATCATTATGCTCTTCAAGTCATGAATATGTCCACTAACCATAACTGTAGAGGTGAATTGTAATGGAGAGGAGGAAAGGCGTAAGAGGTTTTTGGTCTTACTCAATCATGGTTTTTGAGCCTAGGAGTCATTATTCAAGCCTAAGGGAAAAAAATAAATCTTTTGGAGAAAATCTCGATAAGTTCACACATGCTACGAGAGTGTTACACGAGGCTCTATTTTGCTACAAGAGCGAGTTATGTTGTCGAATTCCTATGTAAATAAAATTAAAATGAGATGGGAATTTCTTTCAATTAAGTAGGATTTCTTAGGACTCCATTCCAAGTGGAATCATTCTGAAATACCCCTATTAGCATGTTCTAAAAAATAGCAGAAAATTACCACTAAAAAACTGAAATTCAAGAACTACTGAGCTAGTTAACCTACCAAATGCCTAACCCAATCATGTACAAATTATATGGGGTAAATTTTTTTATTAACTTTAATGTTTCTATGACAAGATAAAATTGGAATCAACTGAAAATAATCTGTTTAACGGTCTAAAAACTAGCAGAAAATTAACTCTATTTTGCTACAAGGGACTTCCATAAATTCTAGATTTGTGAACTAGTAAACCAATCCAAGTAGCTCAATGATGAATATGACTTTTAAAATATATTATAAGTATGCATCATGCTTGTGACTCTGTAGATAACCTATAAAATAATTTACTTTAATCATTTAACAAATATAACCTACAACAAAAGAAGCATGAATAGTAAATGTAGAAATAAGAGATGCAACTGAAAAAGACATTCAAAAGACATAAAGGAATTGTACAAGAGGGATCTGAGGCTCCTGGGATGGCCAAACCCAAGGAAATGTAGATTCCTATGAAGGAAACCAAGCTTTAGAAGCTAAATATTACATGAAACTTCATTATTTGAATCAATCCAAGTACATCCCTGCTAGAAATGAAAGTGGAGTTGCTAAATAACAAGGTTTCTCCACAAGAAGACTAAGAAATGCATGTCCTTAGAGGAAAATATGAATTATTACTTATAGAAAGTAATGAGGAAGAACTATCCTTAGATTTACACTCCAAAATAACTCAAATAGTGGATCTAGTTCTCAAGACTAAGAATCTGCATTAGATGTTGGGGAGCACATTCCTAGACTTTTTCAATCACCAGAGCTCTAGAATTTGTGCAATAATTTCATAATATTTGTTGAAAATGCAACAAGAAAATCCTAATTTAATTGTGTCCTTGAATTAAATTGTATTTCCAATTCTCATAGCAACTTGTAATAGTTAACTAAGTTAATTTGACTTAGTTGGCTCAGTTAATTCGAGTTGGGAGTCTAACTAGAATCATGTAGAGTCTCTCCTACTTTTTAGGAGCCCTTGTTAAGCTTGTTTTGAATTGTAATTATTTTATTCAATTTAAATGAGTTAAATTTAGTTAAAATAGTTCCAACTAGTGGAGGAATTAGTGGGAGATATAGTAGTGGGGTGTAACTAGCACTAATGAACCAGTAAACTGAAGATTCACTCATAATTAAGTCATGCATGTCAGATTAGAGAAAGACCCAGTTGATATTGGAGTTTAGGGACATTGTACTATCAAATGCATAATCATCTGAATTGTACAGGTGGTGCATGCAATCAACAGAAGGCCTATGACGATTACGCTATTCATAACTGAGAAATTTCCTAATTAAATATGGGTTAATTCCAAAGGAAATTGCGCAATGAAATAGGAGCTTGGCAGTCAAACAATTTGGCTAAGTATTGATTGGAGCTTGCTTGTGAAACAGTGAGATAGATTGAGATAGTGCAAAGGTTTCTTGGGCTTGAGAAAAGCATTGTAACATTCTCAAATTTTCTGATTAATGCAATAGACAAATAGAAAGGGTTTTTAGTTCTATCTTTCCCCATAAAATTATTGTTTTATGTGTGATTGAATTCTTTCTCTTTTATGCTTCATGATTTCATCGATTGTTTATTGTTTTTGATGATGAGTAGAGTAGATTCAAGTCAATTATTTTATCATATTAAAATATGCAGTTTGAATCTACAAGGAATTTATACAAGGTATCAGAGTTGAAATCACTATAAAAGAGGAGAGTATGGGTTTTTTTTTTGCAAGAGAAATTGAATTTACAGTATCATACTTCAAAGCCAGTAGGATGTCATTCTATGGATTGAGACTTGAATATTCGCTTTGAACTATATTACTTGGAAGGACAGGATGGAGGAAGTGTTGGAATTCATAGACAAAGATATTCCTAATCCAGCTAATGCTCGAGAACTAGTAGAGTGGAGAAAATGTGTGGCAATGATGAGAAGAATTATCCTAGAATGAGTTTAAGAATCATATTGTCTTGAACCTCCATGGTAAGGAAAATCCATTTACAATGTGGAAGTCCTTGACAAACATGTTTCAAAACAATAGTGTCCATAGGAAGCTAGCACTGAAAGGTGACTCAATACCAAATTACTTGATCAAGTTCACCCAATGTCGGGATCAGCCTGTAAGTGTCATTGTTATACTTGTTGAAGACTATCTAGTGAGACTAGCACTTCTAGGCTTTCCTAAGAGCTGGCACAAATTCCAGGACTCAGTTAATGGGAGGGAGAAGCTATTAGAGTGGGGGTGATTTTTTTCCAACTTCATACAAGAAGAAATTCAAAGGAACACCAGAGATGGATCCTCATCCAACCATGATGATGATGATAATTGTGCCTTAGCTAGAAAGGTGAATAATGGGAAGGGGAAGTCATACCATTCGAAATCAGATTCCAGTTAGGGCATAAATAAGAAGGACATGTAAAAAATTAAATGTTTTCACTATCACGACTTAGGACTCTATGCCACAAAGTGTTTGCATAAGAAGGTTGGTAAGAAGCCATCAAGAGGAGTGGAAGGTGAAGCTCTTACTTCAAAATTCAAACTGGATTTCACCCTCATCACTTTCATGTGACATCAATGATGGGTAGTGTGTAGTACCTAGATAGTGGAGCCTCATTCTGTTTGATTGGAAACAAAGAGTTCTTCAGTGACTTGGAGGAGAAGAACCTCTAGAATGCACATCAATATGGGAGATGATGGGAGGTATAGTGTGACTCATATTGGTACCGTTACCTTTTAGAGGGATTCTAGTTCTCCTCTCACATTAAAATATGTCATGTATGTTCCGGGTTTGAAGAAGAATTTTGTTTCAGTTTCCATGTTGGAGGACCATGGCTATGATGTTATATTTAGCAAGGGAAAGGCTTTCCTTCGTAACATACCCTCGTGAGAGGTGAAGTAGATCGGGGTTCAAGTGAAGAACCTCTACAAATTCGACGCATAATAGTGCACTACTTTGAGAACTAAAGTGGAGAAGGTGCAAAGCCAAGACATCAATTGTTTGTGGCATAGAATATTGGGTCACTTGAACCACTGAGCTTTGAAGATCATGCAGAAAATTTCTATAGGACTTCCAAAGGGTAGACAAAAGTAGATAATCACATGTAAAGGGTGTACATTGGAGAATTAAACCAAAGCTTCCTTCGATGATAAATATAGTTAAACACAAGGGATCCTTGATCAAGTTCATTCAGATGTGTGTGGACTATTCCTAAAAACATCCACGACCAAGCATAGGTATTATGTAATATTTGTTGATGATTTTTTTTGTAAGTGTTGGATTTTCTTCATGTAGAAGAAATACCATATGTTTGCTAAATTTTGTGAATTTAAAGAACTTCTCGAGAAATATACTAGCATGAAAGTTAAATCTCTTAGAAGTGATAAGGTTGAGAATATGTGTTGAATGAATTCAAGAGCTTTTGTGCATCAAAAGGAGTTTGACGGGAGTTAATAGCACCTCATAACCCACACCAGAATGGGGTGGCTGAAAGGAAGAACATAAGTATTGTAGGAGTGGCATGAGTGATTTTATATGATCAGGGCCTACTGTTGCATTTATGGGCGGAAGCATGCAACATAAATATTTATTTACATAATGGAAGACGTCATCAAATTCTTGGGATGAGTACACTAGAAGAAGAATTTTCAGGTAAGAAACTTGATGTGGCACACCTCAAGATCTTTGCTTCATCATTCTACTATCATGTCATCAAGGATGCACTAAAAAATCTAGATCCAACAATTGAGTTGGGAATATTTGTGGGGTACACTGATATAACTCACAACTACCAGGTGTACCTTCCATCCAACAAGATGACAATGGTTCATAGAGATGTGAAGTTCGATGAAGAGAATGCATGAGATTTTCCCTTGAGAGGGAGCTTCAGTTACATGAAAATGAGGATATTTTAACTCCAAAAGGAGGAACCTCAAGATGATGTGGACCAACCAAATGCATAAGAGCAAAGAGTGGAAGCACCTACTCATGTGAAGACTTCTAGAGATGGAAGCAAGCACACCAAAGAGGTTAACATATTTATGCATGATGTTAGAGAGAATGTGGGAACACCCACATCACAAGACAGGTAGAGGAGGTCACCATATCAATACATTAGATACATGGCTATGATGAGTGAGAGTGTAGAGGTTAATCCATCCTCATTCGAGGAAGTAGTGTAACAACCAGTATGGGTTGATGCCATGCTTGAGGATTATGACTCCATTGTCAAAAATAGCATTTCTGAAGTTGTCCCAAGACTAGTAGATAAGTCAACGGTGAGTTCTAGATGTATTTACAAGGTAAGGCAAGTAGTAGATGGGAGTGTGGAGAAATACAAGGCAATATTTTTTGCAAAGGATTCTCTCAGGTGGAGGGGAATGATTACGATGAGACCTTTACTCTAGTAGCAAGGTATTTATCAATCATATCTATTCTAGCACTGTTAATGTGATGGGATGAAAGATACATCAGATGGATGTGAAGAGAACATTCCTCAATCGTATGATTGATGAAGAGGTGTATATTTAGAAAGAAAAATGTTTTGAAACCTTTAACAAAGAGTGGCATGTGTACAGACTTAAGCGAGCATTGTATGGACTAAAACAAGCACCCATTGCTTGGTACACTAGAATTCATATCTATTTCATGTGGTTGGGCTTCACCAAAAGTGAATAATATGAAAACCTTTACCATATTGTGGTTGAAGGTAAATTTTTTATTATAGTATTATATGTTGATGATTTGATTCTAACAGATGATGAGAAGCTGATAAAATATTGCAAAGGGGATCTTGCAATATAATTTGAGATGAAGGGCCTAGGGCTCATGCATTACTTTCTTGTTATGGAAGTATGGTGAGGAGACGAGGAACTGTTTGTCTCCCAAGGAAAGTATGCCGACGAGATATTGGAGAAGTTCGACATGGGGAGTAGAAAGCCCATGGAGACTCCTCTAGCAGGTAACTAGAGGGAGGAGGATGCTAATTCAGGAGAAATAGTGGAGGCTACTATTTATATACATATTGTCGGATCACTTATGTATTTGGTGAAAAAGTGACCGAACATGTATTTTGAGGTTAACTAGCTTAGCCAAGCCATGGCTAAGCTAACCAAATTTTATTAGAAGGCAACTAAACATGTGTTGAGATACCTAAGTGGCACCACTCAGTTTGGTCTTTGGTACAGACGAATAGAGGGAGTGAAGCTTCAATGCTTCATAGATGAAAATTGGGCAAGGAGTCCATCTAATAGGAAGAGCACATCAGGGGTAATCTTCAGTATTGGGTCAACAGTAGTCTCTTGGTACAATAGGAAGCAGAGATCATTTTCACTATGTTCAACAAAAGAGGATTACATGGCTACTAGTGAAGCATCTTGTGAGGATATTTGGATGAGGGAGATCCTTGTTGTGTTAGTTAGTTAGCATATGGATCCTACTGTGATTTATTGTGACAATCATAGTTTTATCAAACCTTTTGAGAATCTAGTTTTCCATGATCAGTCCAAGAATATTGGCATCTTGTATCGCCATCTATGAGATTGTGTGTAGAGGAGAAACATGTTGCTGGAGTACATTTCTATAGAGGAAAATGATGCATATATTTTGAAAAATTCATTGTCAAGATGAAAATTAGAGTTTCATAGAGGCAAGATCGGGGTAGCAGATAATCCATTTTTTGTTGAGAGGGAGTGCTGAAAATGCAACAAGAAAATCCTAATTTAATTTTGTCCTTGAATTAAATTAGGTATTAAATTGTAATTTCAATTCTCATAGCAACTCGTAATAGTTAACTAAGTTAATTTGACTTAGTTGGCTTAGTTAATTCATGTTGGGAGTCTAATTAGATTCATGTAGAGTGTCTCCTACTTTTTAGGAGCCCTGGTTGAGTTTATTTTGAGTTATGATTATTTAATTTAGTTTAACTTAGTTAAATTCAATTAAACAAGTTCCAAGTGATGGAGGAATTAGTGGCGGATCTAATAGTGGGGTGTAACCTATAGTATTGGGGTGTAACCAACACTAATCAACCAGTAAACTAAATATTCACTAATAATTAACTCATGCATGTTAGATCATAGAAATACCCAATTGATATTGGAATTTAGGGACAGTGTACTATTAGTTGTATAATCATCTGAATTGTATAGGTGGTGAATGAAATTAGAGGAAAGCCTATGACGATTGAGCAATTCATACTTGAGGAATTTCGCAATTAAATATGGGCTAATTCCCAAGAAAATTGTGCAAGGAAATATGAGCTTGGCAGGAAGGAGATTTGGCTAAGTATTGGTTGTAGCTTGTTGTGAAGTAGTGAGATAGATTGAGATAGTGCAGAGGTTGCTCAGGCTTGAGAAAAGCATTGTAATCTTCTCATATTTTCTAATTAATGAAATATATAGATAGCAAGGGTTTTTAGTTATGGCTTTCCCCAAAAAATGTTGTGCTATGTGTGATTGAATTCTCTCTTATATGCTTTTTGATTTCATTGATCGTTTATTTTTTTTGTTGATGAGTTGAGTAGATTCAATTCAATTGCTTTAGCATATTGCAATCTATAATTTGAATCTAAAAGGAATTTCTACAATATCTTGTTCATTTATTATCCAATCTTGGTCCATCCTATAGTAGGGAGCAAGTCCCTAGATTATCTCCTCCTAGAAAACTTCACAATCTTCCCAATATTTTCACAATATTCTACAAAAATAAATAATATGAGGCACAAATATGCAATTTTCTCTAAACATTTCTAATGAACATATTAAATCTAAAAATATGTCTTGTAATGCAAAAAAGAGAGGTTTAATGTGCTGAAGGATGGTGAGATGGGCCTTTATTTATGTCTAATTTGGAGGCCAACCATACCACCCTATTGAAGTTTTTGTTCATCCTCTGAAAAAATTAGTGAATTAACTATGCCTCATTCATGACCCTCGTGGCCTATCTCTTTTACATTCCTTAGTTCCTTCTCTTAAGGAACTTGGTTGTAGGTTCTAAAAGGACAAGCACAAGAATGTAGTTGTTTTTTTTCATAAATGTTTAGTAGTATTTCAAGCAGAAAACATAACTTTCATCTTTGCAAGTGAACTTTGTTGCCTTATAGGTCCATTTCATTCACACTCTCTCCATTGATACCTTCATTCCATTTTCACTCATTTTTACAAAATTGTTTGGGTATAGAAAAATCACAGCTTTCCTAGATACCATTAGCCTAGCCTTCCCCTTGTGCAAGATGGGTTCTTGAATATTTTTTGGTTTGGAAAGGGCTTCCACATCCTTTTCCAACCTCTTTCTACCTTTTTCTGCCATTTGGACATCCTTAAAACCCTCAAAATGCCCTTAGATGCAATCCTGTAGCAATAAATAGAATCCTATAGCGATTGTAGCAATATGGGAGCTATGTGAAGTGGGACACAATTCTGAAGAGATCTAGATTCAAGTGGTGAGCATAGTCTTTTATTGGGAGCATATGATAGTGACAAAGAAAGTAATAGTCTGAAGAAACTCAAGGTGCACCGCAGACGATAGATCGGTGCATTGTGCGAATACCACGTCCATCCACTCCACCTTTGCCATCACCTCCACCTCCACCTCCACCTCTACTATTCAATATGGAAAAAAATATGAAAATGCCTATAATCAAGGGTCTGGGGACAGAAGACCCTGATAAATTTTGGTTTGTCCCATATGTTGTGTGGAAGTCATAGAAGATAACATATGATGATCTAAAGAAAGCACAGCTTGTCATACAATTACAAGATAGGGCACTAAGATGGTATATTAAGTAAAATAAGACTCATCCAACTCCCTCTTTGAAGGACACAAAAGATGCGTTGAATAATGGATTCACAAAGCCTAAGTCTCAATATCCATCTGTGACTGAGGTCAAAGAAATTAAGCGAAAGGTAAATGAATCTGCATGGGATTTTGATCAATGGTTGAAATGTTTACTACAACAAGATAATCTGTCGATCTTAGATGAGAAACATAAGTATTGGTATATTGATTCATTGTTACCTCATTTGATATTAACGTTGTCACAACAGAAAGTTGGATCACAGGCTGAAGCATTGGAAATTGTTATGAAATTGGAGGCTTCACCTATTTTGGATACGAATCTAGGAGTGCACTAGATTCAGACATAATTGACTAGGCTACATATGGAGCTGCAGGATATCAAAAAGGGGAAAGAGGTCCAACATGAGACCCGAAGTATGGTGCTTAAAGTGCAAAGGCCATGGTTGCAACAAGGATCATTGCTTGATCTATCAGAATTATCTAATTGGAGGTCCTATCCCCCTGAAGCCAGAAAATACCATTGGATCAAGTACTAGTGTGGTACCATGGTGTGATATTTGCCAAATAACTAGAAAACATTCGATAGACAACTGCCATCTATTGTAGAAGTTCGTACAGACTCCTCAACAACTGTTCTGCAATTTCTATAAGTTTTTAGGCCATGATGAGTGCAATTTCCGAAGCTATGAGCTAATGATGGACACAACTATGACATATAGAGTACAGACTAAGGCATTCCCTCAGCAAGATCAAGGCACAAATGCAGTGTGTGGAGGATTCTAGGGATGGGGAAGAGGATGAGGAGGAGGAGCTGGAAGAGGTCAAGGGAAAATTATTTATAACAATTGTGGGGAACCAAGCCACTTTGCGTAAGTTTTTCAGAACCTGACACACCCCTCTTGTCAATATTGTTGACAGTTTGACCACGTTATAGAAGATTGTCCCACGCTCATCACCAAGATGCAAGAAAATAAGAACCAGCAACCCACTCAGAACATCCATATGATGAGATCAGAACCATGCGAAGATGGGCCAAGTGTTAACATAGTTATGTGAAGCGGTATAGCTACCAGGGAGGATAAAGCTACAAGAAGACAACCAGACAAAAATATATGGGTGTGCAAGGTTATTGACTAAGATGTTGGATTTGATTTGCATAAGGCAAGGGAAACTTTTGTGGAGGAAAAGAAGAGATTTTTGGATTCAGTAGCTTCAACATCAAAGGCTCAGAGCATGTGAATGGAGAATCCTGAACAAGCTATTGGTGTGGAGGAAATAGATCCTTCAGTGTTGACAAGGGTAAGAAAAGGACTAGTTGAGAGATGCGATTAACTGCAGAAATCAGAGAATTTGAAATGGACCACATGATCCTTAATCTGGGATCTGATGTAAATGTTCTTCCTAAACATACTGAGAAAGAATGGGAAAGTCGACACTATAGTGGTTCCCAATTTAGCTGTGAATGGCTAACCAATAGAAGATTATTCCTATGGGGCACTTACATGGAGTAACTGTAGACATTGAAGAGGCGTGCGCTATAACTGATTTTGAAGTAATTGAAATAGTGGATGATATTAATCCTTATCTGATGTTACTTCGAATTGATTGGGCATTTGATATGAATGCAACCATCAACCTAAAGAGGTGGAACATGAAATTTGAGAAGAATGAGCTAAGAGTTATCGTTCCATTGGATCCAGCCGAGGGTGTGTTGTATACTGAACTAGTCCAAGATTAATGTGAGGAGGATGATATTGAGAAGATCTATAAGATTACTGCATGGGATGAATATTGGATCAACCGTACGATGTATGTATGCATTACTTGGGAAAATGACAACTCCTTCAACTCGAATTTAGATGAGGAGCTCGAAGATTGGCAAAATAAATTTCATGAAGTATCAACGCTATGATACAACAAGCTTACTAAATTTATCTAGTGTATATTTACCAAGGTATACAATTTACCGTATTATGATGGCTTAGAAGATGTAAATTTATTTCTTGACAAATTTGAAAGGGACATACCAGAGGAGCATCAGTTTCAAGCACTAGACATCGTACTAAGAGCTACACCTGCCAGATAGTGGGGTACACATAAGAACAATTTTGCAAACTAAAAGGAGTAGTGAAGGATGATGAAGTTATGGTTTGGATATGGTGATATCCACATTGCTAAAAAAATATACATGGAAGGATTATCCATGCGAGCATCTGGCTCATTGGATGAAAGAATGGGGAGAGGAACTGCAACCTGAACAGGTTCACATATTCTACTACACTTTGGATACTATCCCAATGAACTAGTATCTAGAAACAGAGCTTCCACATAAAACTGTAGAGTGGGATGTTCTAAAGGAAAACTTTATATTAAATTTTAGTTTTAAGGATGGATTTGAGTGTATTGATGACGGTTTACAAGAAATCAAGGCTGCAATATTCAGAATGCTTGTAGAACTTGTCACATCAGTACAACCAAACTAGAATACGTAGTTGCGACATGTTATGGAATGCTACAATGTTACCACAGAAGAAGGTGAGGATGATCCCAGTAATATCAGTATCGTTGAGTCGAAGGGACAGCGTAATGTTGTAGAATTCCCTGACATCTCAAAACCATTGAAAACTAAGCAAGTTCATATTGGGTTGGAAGCGCAGCCGAAGTTCAAAAATATAGGTGACTATTGGGATGAGGACATTGTTGAGAAAGTCATGGAGTTATTAGAGGAATATTAGGACTTGTTTCCAATGAATGTTTCTAATTTGAAGGGGATAGTAGGTGATATGGGTGTTATGAAGATCAATCTAAAGCCATTTGCAAATCTGGTAAAGCATCGCCCATACCATATGAATCCTAAGTATAAAGAAAAAGTGCATGAAGAACTGGATAAGATGCCTGCAACAAGAATTATTGAGCCTGTAGAAGAATCAGACAGGGTTATTCCTATGGTAGTTCAAGAAAAGAAGACAAAAGGAGAAATGAGAATCCTCATAGATATAATGAAGTTGAATGATGCTTGTGTACATGATCCATTCCCTACACCATTCACGGATGAAGTCTTGGAGAACTTAGGAGGTCACGAACACTACTCTTTTATAAATGGGTTCTCAGGATATCACTAGATCAATATTGCACTAGAAGATCAGAGTAAGACTATCTTCGCCAGAAAATGGGGCTATTTTCAGTATAGAATTATGCCCTTTGGACTTAAGAATGCCCCTGCGATCTTTTCTCGAGTGGTAGTCACAGCCTTTAAAGAATTTATTCATAATTTTTTGGAGGTTTACTTTGATGATTAGATGGTGTCTGTGTTAGTGAAAAATCACATTGCAAGTCTTCGCCTAATGCTAGATACTTGTCGGAAGTATTAGATATCCCTTAATCTGAAGAAATGTATATTCTGCGTAACGTATGGGATATTGTTGGGCCACACTATTTGTAAGCAATGGATTATGGTGGATCCTACAAAAATTACAGTGATTACCAATTTGGAGCCTCTAAGGAATGTAAAATAGTTCCATGAAACATTGGGCCTTACAAGATATTATAGGAAGTTCATCAAGGCATATGCAGAGATCAGTGCGCCCATGGAGAAATTATTGAAGAAATATGTGATGTTTTGTTGCAATGATGATTGTTGGAAAATATTATATGTGTTTAAGGAAAAGATAGTTACAACACCTATTCTAGTGTTCCCCGATTGGAAGAAAGAATTCCATGTACATGTGGATGCATTCTACATAGCATTAGGCACAATGTTAACTCAACCAAGTGTAGGTGATATCGACCATCTGATTGCATTTACGACCAGAAATTTGTCAAAGGAAGAAAAGAATTATTCAACCACAGAGTGCAAAGGATTGACGATGGTATATGCACTCCAGAAGTTTAGACATTATTTATTGGGTGCTCACTTCAAAATTTTCTCAGACCATTCTTCTTGAAGTACCTGGTCAACAAGCCTTTGTTCAGGTGGGGGGGAATTTGTAGATGGTTACTGCTATTCCAAGAGAACTAGTGAGATTAAATGCTGGATCAAATCAGCTTTCGCAGATTGAGAATGGTGATGAACCTACAATTCTTGATGAAGGACTTCCTTATGTGCAACTCTTTGTTGTGCACATCATAGATCAACATTTTGTAGACATAATCCAATTCTTATCGACAGGTACATTTCCTGAAGGTTATAGGATGCAACAAAAGAAAGAATTGGTGGTCAAGACAGCAGATTCTTTTGTCATTGCAAGGCACTTGTACAAAATGGGATTGGATGAAGTTCTACTCAGATTTGTATTGGATTATGAATGGCATGGTATCCTCAAGAGGGACTACACAAAATATCCTTTGAGCTCAGCTACATTGGCCTACGGTGCACAAGGATTCTAAGGAATATTGTAGAGAAGGCAATGTTTGTCAAAGGACTTGGAAGTCATCGTGAAGGGATGAATTTCCTCTGAACCCACAATTTTCATTAGAAACATTTGACAAATGGGAAATATACTTTGTAGGACCTATTCAACCACCAGGAAAGAAGATAGGACCACGATACATCATCACAGTAATAAAATACTTCAGTAGGTGGGCTAAGGAGTAGCTCGTGAAGGACTGCAGTGTGACTATAGCTATGAAGTTTGTATTTGAATACATTTTGTCTCGGTTTGGCTGCCCTAAGGTTTTGATCAGTGATAGTGATTCATATTTCTTGAATGAGAGAATTGTTGCTTTTCTTGACGAGTTCCATATGTACCATCGAAAAAGCATGCCATATCATCCTCAAGCAAATGATATAGTGGAAGCCTTTAATAAAATCCTAGAAAATTCTTTGACGAATATTTGTAATGCAAATAGGAATGATTGGTTTGAATACAAGTTGTTCTTTGGGCATATACAAATACCTATAAGAAATTGACTGGAAAGACACCATTTAGGCTAGTTTATGGACAAGAAGTAGTGATCTTGATGGAGTACATATTCCCAATTTGAGGATTGCTACAATCACATAAATGACTGATCGGAATACCATGGAAGAACGCCTCGCGCAGGTACTTGAATTAGAAGAATATTTCTTCTCGGCGGGTTTCATTAGCAGGTTCTGAAGGCTTGAGAAAAGGTGTGGTATGATGGCCACATCAAGCAACACACCTTTAGAAATGGATATTTCGTACCAATGTATCATAGCAAATTTACAAAATTTCCAGGAAAGTTTCATATGCATTGGCTCGGGCCATACATCATCAAGGAGATTATGGAGGGAGGTGTAGTTTAGCTCACAAAGCTGAATAGGGAGCTATATCTAGGAAAAATCAATGGGATCTAGTTGAAGCTATATAGGGGTGATCCTAACCATGTGTAATGACTATATGGATGTAGGGTAGTGTTAGTACTTTAGGCAGTTACAAGGAAGCACGGGACTATAAATTAAACTGCTAGAAGGACAATTTAGAAAAATGAATGGGTTGTGCGACGATTAGGAGAAAGGTGCAAAGGGGATTTGAGACAAAGGAGTTGCGCTAGCATAATGGGTCCTATCTAACCTAGCCAAAAAGTGACCGTTTGAAGGACTTTAGATGACTGCATCGCTATTTTTCCATTAAAGCAAGCGGGAGGAGAGCATTTAAGGAGCATATCTTTGGGAATATGCTGCCAAAAGAGAGTTAATGATGGAGATATAAATGGAATGGATGGATTTGAATTCAAAATGGGCTATAAATACATCATCTTGCTCCATATTCGAACAATTTCCTTCCATAGAAATTTCCTTGAGCTTTTGTGCCTTAGTTTGTACCGAGATGATTATTGCATGTCTGAAAGGGATTAGAAAGAGATCTGAGAGAAGTTTTCAAAGCATGGACTTAGGTGGGAGGAAAATTTACCTGAGTGGCAGAAGGAAATATTCTTGGTGAGAATGACTATAACACAACCCGTACCTATGACAACACCTAGTTTGTCGAGGCCTAAACCTAGTGCCTTCATGGTAAGAGAGAAGAAGCAAAATAAGCCACAACAATTGTCAGTGTAGCAATCACCACACAAAAATCCAATGGAGGTTAGATAGAAGGGTCGGGTGGATAAAAGCAAGCAACTAACGGAATCCCTAGACTTGGATGAGGAAGAATTGAATATGAGAGTTGAAGATATTGATGCAGAGGAAGTAGTGACGATTACTTAGATACCCCCTTATGTACCCCCTAGAAAACCCATTGCAAAAGTAAATAACGACCCAGACTCAGGGAAATTCTAGGTCTATACACCATTTTTTCCAGAGGACATACCTTTTGATGCAAATTTGTTGGCCTAGATACCATTTTTAAAGATGGAGGACTAGGACCTAGGTGATCCTGCAAATTTCCCACGGCTGGAACCTGGAAAATATTTGAAATCAATATACTATGAGGAGTTGGGCGTTACACGACTTGAGCTAATGAAGTGGGTGGCTGGAATTGAGTAGGAAGGATTGCTCAACATGTTGTGGGTGCCACATTTTAGCTACAGTATCATTAACATTGTATGTGTGCGTCAATTACTGGTGCTGGTTCATTATGGGTGCCTTTGATTGGGAGGGCCCATTCCAATTACTAACATGTTGGTCCACTAAATAACCTTGTTGCCTTATCAGGGCCTGAACCCCACGGATGTTTTTGTGGGGAAATTATAGGATAAGAATTTGGAAGACTAGATGAAGAGTGACTTCGAGTTGGTGAAGAATTTGTGTGGCTATGTGATTAGCCCCATATCGGATGGCGCCGTGCAATTCGCTGCACAAATATTGGCTAAAAGTAAGGAATTTTCATGCGGATGAGTGCTAGAAGCAATAGTATTTTTGGCTGTGCAGTGCAGAAAAAGAGTTCAATATAATTGGGCCAAGTATCTTTGTCATGAGTTCTTGGAGGATTGTCGCGAAGCCCAGGAGGAAGGAAAGGCATTCCACTATACATGGTTACTTTTGTTGATCATGTTGGTGGCATGGAGGAATCCTGAGGAGAGCTAGTTCCTGACATATCATCTAGAAATGTACAAGGCTATGAAATTCACTTCACTATGGGCAACGAAGTATCCTAAATGCATCATGGAAAAAAAGATCTTTTGGGTCTCTTTCAAGTCTGAGTTACAGATGGTGATCAAAAAACGATCGCATTTATCACCTAGCTTACATACGCAGTACACTAATATTGCACATTTCAAGGCATATTTACATAATCTCTCTATAAATGCAAAGAAGGATGCCACAGGCACATGGCATAAGTTGCCCTATCAGGTTGTAGAGGATTACATTATGTGGCTCATCAAAAAATGGCCGAGCGAATGGATCGCCCGATCGGACGTAGGCATAGGAACAAGTAAGGTTGCAGAAGGTGAAATAGGGAAAACTGTAGCTATGACAGTGGAAGAGAAAGCAAGGAGAAATAAGAACAAAAGGTTTCTACAAAAGAAATGGAAGCATAGAAAGAAAAGGTTGTGTAGAAAGAAAAGACAACACAGTAGGAAAAGATTGCTCCCAGAGAGAGGGAAGCACTAAAAGAAAAGGTCTTTGCAAAAGAGGCACAAGTGACAAAGGAGAAAGCTACAACCACGTCGCAAGTCACTATTGACCTAAACAAACCTAAAATAGAGTGCACCAATGTTGAGGTTTAGATTAAAGGTAAAGAGGAAGGGGCCGCATACTTGGAGTCCCCCTTCAGGGTCAAGAAGAGGCAGAAGCGAAGTTTCACGGGACCTCGCAAGAAGAAAAAGTCTGATAAATCTATGAGTGTGATGCCATTGGTCCTCATGAAGGGGGACCTTGATGAGATTTTGGATTTTGTTTGCAATGCCACTAAAACTATCTTGCTACACATCGAGGACCAGCACCACTAGGTATTGGATAAGATACATGAGGGCTCGAAGGAATTTTAGGTCTAGATAGGGGTAATCTAGATGAGCGTGGGACAAGCGAGCATTGGTGAAGTGCGCGTGTTGAGCATTACTTTAGTGGAAATCATGTACGGGCTTCACCAAGTACCACTACCAGTGGACTCTCTCTAATTTGAGATAACCAAAGATTAGGAGAACGCACAGTTCTAGAAGAACTTGAGTATCAACCTGTCAGCACTACCGATCCAGACTTTGCATGAGCTACATCAAGGCATTTGAAATGAGCTCCACATTCAAGAGACATGGGTGCTATTGATTTTTGACAAGGTCAAAACTAACAATCAACACATTTTTAAGGAGAAAGCGCAAGACTTTCTATCCCTCGACAAGGCATTACAACAGAATCAACAGCTAGAGACCGCCCTCACTCAAGTGTGTCGTGAGCTTTCAAAGATCTCGATTCCAACAAAAGTGACCTTAGCAAACAAAATCAAGAAGTTAGCTGATGTAGTGAAGGAATCCAAGGAGGAAATTGGTAAGGTTAGAATTGAGCTGCAACTGCAGCTTTCAAAGCTTCAACTTACGTTGCAACCCACCACTCTGCCAGAAGTCAGAGAGCAACATGAGGATGCTATTAAAGAAGATATGACTACTCTAAAAGCTTCATTCAAGTACTACATCGAATTATTTGAGTAGATGATGGAGATGTGGACCTTAGTGTAGGAGGATACACACTTGTAGAAAATTGAAGCAGACATCCATGAAAAACAACTTCAGTTTGATGAGATCAGGGCAACAACGAAGAACTTAACACATGTACAAAGGTTTAATGGACTCCAAGATGGAAATTTCATCTAGACCCAGATTGACAAGTTGCATTGGAAGGCTTCCATTATCTCCTCAAGGAAGTAGCCTTTGGCCGATGAAGAGTGTCAGCTATCATAGACGGTCCAGAGAAAATTGAAGCCTTTGCAGAAGACACAAAGAACCATGGGACTTGTAGTTGAAGGTCGAACTACAGAGAAACCGGTCAAGCAATTTTGTCAGGCCACTGTGCAAAGAACAACAGATCTTCAAGAATTGAAGAAAGAGTTCAATGGTCTGCAAGCAAACATTGAGGCAACACTAGTAGAGTGACTCAGGACAAGTCATGACTTTGTGTTGGGTGCCTATTGGGATAGGGTCCCCTGGGTTCAAATTTTGAAAAGTTTTGTCAAATACTATAAAGTCTCCACATTTTAAGGAGTGCAGTGCAAGTAGTGTAGGTCAGTAGGAGTCAAAGGGGCTTTAGGAAGGTTAAATCCCCTTAGTTTGTTAAGAGTCAAGTTGTTTTGTGACCTGTCCATGGTTCATTAACCATGGTATTGTAATGAAGAAGGATATAAAAAGGAATCATAGAAGAACATAAAAATGCAGGATTTGGGTGTGTTTTGTCTATTCTGTACTTAGGCAAAGTGAAAGGCTCCTGAAGCTGTGTGTGCAGATACCTTGGTAAGTTTGCACCTAAGTGTGTGGGCCCCTGCAACTGTGTGTGCAAGGTTGGAAAAGACTACAATTGAAGATCTAAGCATAATAAAGGCTGCTTTCGAAGAATTATATTTGTATTCATGTGTTTATGTTGATCTCTAATTTACTGTATTTTTTATCTCTTGAATGCAATTAATATGGAAAAGTATGTAATAGATGTGCGAAGAGATAGATATATTTATTTACATGATGTTATCAATGTTTAGTATAATCGGTGAAGGATTTAGATCTGCTAACTGTTAGTTGTTGCAATTTCTAGGTTTTAAGGGTTAGGGTTCGCGAAGGTCGAGATAAAGCCATAAATTTAATAGAAACACATTACATAGTCCTTTGGATGTAGAAACCTGGTTCTAGCATCCTGCAATGCTTCCTCGGGTGAGACTAGCCTACACTATGTAGGTTGTTGCCGAAAGGGCTGGTAGTGTAGGGTTTTGTTGGTCACCGCAGCTAACTTTGAGTTTGGCTCCAAGCCCCCTCAAGTCAATAACGAGGATTTTGAAGACAAAGGGAGAAAGAACAATTTTCTTATATTGATTAGACGAAGGTTTATTTCATGCTCACCCAAAATAATTACAATTCCCTTTCTTATCGGGCTCAATTCAAGGCAACATCCACATTTTATTTTTTATTTTTGTAAGATTTGATCAAACGTTTCCCATAGGTTGTACTACTAAAAAAAATGAAAAGTTTGCAGGCTTCTTATTTACATATGGAAAGGAGAAATATGTGTTTACCCTTCCTTTGGATGTGGTTCTTAAAATCCTAGTGTTTAGGGGTGAAATTCTTCAAAATCATGGTCTTTTACAACAACTTATGCCTTCCTGTAGCATCTTTGTTTTCTCCTATAACAAATTTGTTTCTATTGTAGCATCGCTATTTCTTCTATAGCAACTATGCCTGAGCCTATAGAAACTCCAAATCAACTTTGTATCTCTTCTATAGCACCCTAGGAAGCCCTTGGTAGCATCTAGATTGACCTTCAACTCCTTAATGAGCCTCTAACTATTTTTTGAATGATCATTGATATAACCAAAGTTAAGCCTTTTTCTTTTGTTTCTTTCTATGATAGTGGGCTTGGTGCACATGGTGATCTGGTGATCTAGATGGCTCCAGAGAGACACAACACAAGGAGGGCTCAAAAATCAAAGTGTTTAGATTATTCTTGAACTAGGACCAAAGCATATATCTCGTCATCCTGATCGTCGTGGTGTGAACGGTTCATCAAATTGAGCTTGTATGTGAAAGATAGAGCTCTTTCAAGTTTGACATGACAAGGGAAAGGAGGGGCCCATAGTATGCTACATGGCATCCCAATGAGCACATGGGATCCACATGGCAGCCCATCAAGCATTGTCACTTGGAATTCTTTCACTAGTTCCTTATCCCTACAAGAAAACAAAATATATACCTGTTTAGGATCGATGCCCATAACCCTTGCCAAACCTTTTAAACAACCATCGCATGTAATTTAAGGCCGATGGGCCACAACCTCCCACCGACTAAATTGCAATCGCAACCCTTCAATATATATTGTTTAGGATCAGTGGCAATAACCCCCACCAAACCCTTCGTCATAACCACATACCATATATATATGTGTGTGTTAAACATTGTATTAAGGAGCAGGCACGGGCCACTAGCAGTGCACCACCGTATAACACATCACCCTGACCCTTTAATCGCGTTGATTTAATAGCGTTGATGCCATGGTAAAGTGCCAATTAATGCGCCGATCGCTGATACACCCCAACCAACCTCTATATATATCAAGCGTTGATCACTGATTTCCAAAAGTGCCGATTGCCAATCTGCAACAGTTCGGAGCTTTCACGGTGGGCTGCCAAATGTGGACCCGAACCCCATTAACACATCATTTTGGTTTATAAAATATATATATACAGGTGCGGGATTTGATCCCCTGACCTCTCCTCAACCATGTGCCTCTTTCGCCAATGCGCTAACAAATTACATTCATAAATCTACCGAAATTTTTATTTAAACAGTCATTTTCACCAGTGCACATAGTTCTAGACAGAGTACATAGAATGTGGGCATGTATTTTGAGGTAGTTAATTAATAATATTTTAGTGCAGGAACCATGAATTTTGCAAGAGGGAAAAATTTTCAGTTTGTCAGAAATTGACAAAATTTATATGGTTTTAACACCTCTTGTCACCACAAGTATAGTGGCACTTTCCATTTTTCCATCAGTGTTCTACATTTTTTGGTCATTCCTATAATGCACGCGAAACCATGTTTTTAGCAAAAACAGGGAGCAGAACCATGAACCTTGAAATTTTCCCAAGGAGGTAAAATTTTGCCATGTCAAATTATAGCCAAGTTTATACTTATTTTTCATGGTTTTCCACGGGGATCACAATGGCAAGACCAGATTCCCTATCTAAGTTGCATATTTCCAGTCCATCCACGGAGCAGAATCTTTGAGGAATCTCAAGTGAATCTAAAAGATTCCATGAGCCTAGAATTCTCAACTTCTCAGAATTCAGATTTTGGATAGTCGTTTCAGCACTACTCAATACCACAAATCTGATGGTGTCTTCAGATTTATTGTTCTCTCATTTATTCTTCTAGTCACTTTTCTAAGTGCTAGTGCAGATGTCCACATTTATGTGCGAGTAGTCATCTTCATACGATCGATGCCTTGAGATCAATGGTCTGAGCAGCTTCAGCAGTGTGACATCCACTTCTTCGGATGGCCCTTGGTTGTGAGGTATATGATGTGTTCATGTGCTTCTTCTTTATGCATTATGCTGCACATATCCTTGATTGATGTTGATGCAGGATCTTGTTTATTACATGTTGTCATGATTCCTTTCTTGATTTGATGCAGAATCTTATATGTGATGTACTTGTTATCATAACTCTTCATGTTATGTTTTGAGATCCCTTGTAGTATGTTGCTGGGATACTTTTGTTGTCATCATGCATGTTTGTTTTTGGGATCCCTTTTGTGCCATGTTGGTGGCATGCTCACCATGCATGTTTTTGTGTCATACTGATAGAAGTCGTTTGATTGAGAATTTCAGTAGTGGAATATCTCTTAAAGCCACTTCTATGTGAGGGAATTTTTCCTTGTATGATCACGACATCATCTCTTGTGTACATCATCATTATTGACAACACTTAATGCAGCGGCCTACACCACCTTGACACCGGGGCCCAGAGACATAGTCCCTCCTAGACGAACTCCATTATCAATGGCTTATGTTTTGATGTGCTGATGATTGTTATGTTCCTCTCCTTTTCTGCATGTATATGTATTCATTAATTTTATTTTAAAATGAAATTTAACACATCATGAAAGTAAAAGGTCTTGGAAGGGTCCTTCGTCACACCTAGACCTAGATCAAGTGGTATCAAAGCAATCTTTACGTGTATGTAAATTGCAGTGTGAACAATGGCAGAGAATGAAAGAGCGATATACGATACCATGCTCAACATTTCCAAAAGAGTGGAAATTGTGTGTGAAACTCTACAGAAAGAGACAAAGGAAAAGGAGCGATTGTAGCTTCAAATACAAGCCACAAAAGAGGCCACGGAAGAACTGAAGCAAAACAAACATAATCTTCAAATAGAGAATGATGAATTGAAGATGCATCTACATGAAGAGAAAGAGGAGAAACAAAGTTTACTACAACAGCTACAAGCAAAGGACGAGGCCTTGGAAAAGTTGCAATGGGACCCATGTTAGGTAAAAAGTAGTTCTCCATCTTCATGTATGTTTCCTAATAATGATTTCGTCGTTTTAAAAAATCATACCACAGGAATTGGCTCCAAACTGCTAAAGAGAATTGGGTATGAAGGAAAAGGCTTGGGTATTAATGGCCAAGGCATTGTCAATCCCATCAAAGTAGAGGAATTACCCCATCAGGTAAAACTTGGGTATGTCATAAAGGAAGTTAGGGAATGTGCCACGACAATTAGTGAACCATCAACCAAGGATGATGAGAAACCCTCATCGGATTTGTCCAAATCGAAAGAGGAGGTAAAAGATGTTGATTTCATTTCAGTTTCATCTTCTCATAGTATGGTGTCTGTTGGACATTTGGAGGTCCCAATTATAGGGACAAACATGAGGCTCCTTACAAGGATGAGGCATGAGTACAAAGAAGAACCTGGTGTTAATAACCAAAGCATAACTCCATCTTTGGAGGTTTTGCATGACCATCGATTTGCAAGCTCAAGATACACTAAAGGAGAGTGCTCTAAGGTGTTAGATTCATCTGAGACATTGTCAAGGAAAGAGTATGATGGGAAAACATCCCCTTCATCCCATGGTAGTTTCCATTGTAGGGAGAGAGATAAGGCAATCTCTCATTGCCATACTCACAACAGAAACATCAAGGGAAGGTATAACCATTTTTGATCTTCGAATGTTCATTTTTATTATGATCATGTTGTTAATAACGAATGAAGATCGAGGCATCGAAAAACATGTAGCTTTTGTGGTTTACCTAACCATACCTTTTCTAAGTGTTGGAAAAGAATGGCAGCACTCATGAGGCGTGAAAGGCCCTCTGAATAGCATGAAAAGAAATAGGTTAAGCAGATATGGAGGAGGAAAACCTACTGTAGTCATTGTGACAAAAATGGCCATCAAAGAGCCACCTATTGGAGGCTCCATCCAAAGTAGCACCTTAAAGACAAAGAGTTGGTGCGTGAACTAGGAAGAGTAGTTGTTCGACAAGCAAAACCACCTCAAGGAGGTGACCCATTCACCTTGATGAGTCAAAAATGGTTTCTAGACATGTTGTCATTTCATGGTCATTCTTTTGTAAATAATTTGTTGCATTTTAAAGTGTTAAAGTAATGATGTGTTTTCCATCACTTGGTTAGCAACAATGATGTCTGGTCATGTTTTGACTCGTATTTTAGACCCTAAAAGTGATGTTATGTTTCCATCACTTCTTGAAACAATAGTGTCTAGCCTTATGTATGTAAATCATGTGTTGCAGTGATGTGTTTTCCATCACTTTTTGAAGCAGCCATGATAGGTTGGCCTTGTTGTCATAGTTGGGGTATTACATCCATCTTGTTGTAAACTCGACCAACAAGTACGTGTTATAAACTCATGGCAAGTATGGGACGTTTGGGTCATTAGTTTGTCATGTCATTCAAGCATGTAATTTGCAAAACAATGTACTATAGGTTCCAGAAGTAGCAAGTGTTGGCTCATCGCTTAAGGCTCTGAAGAACAAAGGTGAAGGAGGTGGAAGCAAGACCTTTTTAGGACGCTTATGATGTAGATAGGGTATAGAGAAAGTGTAGATTATTTTTTCATGCTTTTGGAGGACCAAAAGCTCTTCATCGTGGAGGATTGATCCAGGTGGCTCCAGAGAGACACACAGGACAAAGAGGGCTCAAAAATCAAAGTGTTTCGATTATTCTCGAACTAGGACTAGAGCATAGATATCATTGTCTTGATCATGGTGGTGTGAACGGTTTGTCAAACCGAGCTCGTATGCGAAAGATAGAGCTCTTCAAAGTTTGACATGACATGGGAAAAGAGGGGCCCACAGTGTGCCACATGGAATCCCAATAAGCATGTGGGACCCACATGGCAGCCCATCAAGCATTGACACTTGGCATTCTTTCACTAGCTCCTTATCCCTACAAAAAAACAAAATATATACTCGTTTAGGATCGGTGGCCATAACCCTGTAAAACCCTTTAAACAACCATCGCATGTATTTTAAGGCCAACGGGCCACAACCTCCCGCTAACCAAATCGCAATCGCAACCCTTCAATATATATTATTTAGGATCGGTGGCAATAACACCCGCCGAACCC
Source organism: Pinus taeda (assembly GCA_000404065.3). Lineage (NCBI taxonomy): Eukaryota > Viridiplantae > Streptophyta > Pinopsida > Pinales > Pinaceae > Pinus > Pinus taeda. Next base: position 98,426 of record APFE030093123.1, read on the forward strand.
TCTGTCATAACCATATACCGTATATATAATATATATATAATATATATATATATTATTATATATATATATATATATCTGTGTGTGTGTGTGTGTGTGTGTGTGAAAACATTGTATAAGGGACAGGCACGAGCCACTGGCGGTGGACCCGACCCACACCTTGAACCATAAGGTATATATATATATATTATATATATATATAATAATATATTATATATATATATATATCAGTGCACGACCATATAACACATCACCCCGACCCCTTGAATTGTGCCGATTTAATAGTGTCGATTCCATGGTAAAGCACTGATTAATGTGCCGATTGCCAATGGTGATATGTGTCGATAGTGTACCGATCACCAATACACGCCAGCCAACCTCTATATATATCAAGAATCGATCGTTGATTTCCAAAAGTGACGATCACCGACACGCAACAATGCGGAGATTTCGGGGCAGGCCGCCCAATGCGAACTTGACCCCAATTAATACATCATTTTGGTTTATAAAATATATATATAGGGGGGTGTGATTTGATCCCCCGACCTCTCCTCAACCATGTGCCTCGTTTGCCAAGGTGTTAACCAATTACATTGATAAATCTGCTGAAATTTTTATTGAAACAGTCATTTTTTCCAGTGCACATAGTTCGACATAGAGGAGGCAGAATGCAGGCTTGGATTTTGAGGAAGTTAATTAATAATATATTAATGTAGGAACCATGAATTTTGTAGGAGGGAAAAATTTTCACTTTGTCAGAAATTGAGAAATTTTATATGGTTTTTACACCTCTCCTCGCCATGAGCATAATGGCGCTATCCGTTTCTTCATCAGTGTTCTGCATTTTTCGGTCATTCCCAGAATGCATGTGGAAGCATGATTTTAGCAAAAATAAGGAGCAGAACCATGAGCCTTGAAATTTTCCCAAGGAGGTAAAATTTTTCCATGTTAGATTATAGTCAAATTTATGCTTGTTTTTCATGGTTTGCAACAGGGATCGCAATGGCAAGATCAGATTCACCATCTAAGAGGCAGATTTCCATTCCATCCATGGAGCAGAATCTTTGAGGAATCCTAGGGGAATCTAAAAGATTCCTTGAGCCCAAAATTCTCAACTTCTCAGAATTCAGGTTTTGGACAGTAGATTCAGCACTGCTTGATGCCACAAATCTAATGGTGGCTTCAGATTTCTTATTCTCTCATTTATTCTTCTAGTCACTTTTCTAAGTTCCAGTGTCGATGTCCACATTTATGTGCAAGCAGTAATCTTCATATGATCGATGCCTTGAGATCAATGTTCCGAGCAACTTCACGAGTGTGACATCCACTTCTTCAGATGGCCCTTGGTTATGAGGTATACTATGCGTTCATGTAGTTATTCTTTATGCATTATGCTGCACATATCCTTGATTGATGTTGATGCAGGATCTTGTTTATTACATGTTGTGATAATTCCTTGCTTGATTTGATGCGGAATATTCTATGTGATGTACTTGTTGTCATAACTCTCCATGTTATGTTTTGAGATCCCTTGTTGTATGTTGTTGGGATACTCTTGTTGTCATCATGCATGTTTGTTTTTGGAATCCGTTTTGTGTCACCATGCATGTTTTTATGTCACACTAATAGGAATCTTTTGATTGAGAATTCTAGTAGTGGAATATCTCTTAGAGCCACCCCTGCGTGAGGGAATTTTTCCTTGCATGATCATGACATCATCTCTTCTGTACATTATCATTAATGACATCACTTAATGTAGTGGCCTACACCATCTTGACACTGGGTCTCAGACACCAGGGCCTGGAGACGTAGTCCCTCCTGGATGAACTCTATTATCAATGGCTTATGTTTTCATGTGCTGATGATTGTTATGTTCCTCTTCTTTTCTGCATGCACATGTATTCATTAATGTTCTTTTAAAATGAAATTTAACACATCACGAAAGTAAAAGGTCTTGGAAGGGTCCTTCGTCACACCTGGACTTAGATCATCTAGTCCACATTCCTCATAATTATCACTTTCCCCACTTTACGTTCTCCACATTGCATGGGTTTTTGAGTAAACTACAGTCTTACTATTCAAGGGTATCCAAGTTTACTCGACACCTTCAACCTATAAAATCTTCTCTCATGTGGATTGAAAATAATTTTTTAGCCATAATATGCTCAATAGGAGAGGTGAAGAAGAATGCATTCCTATGCCTACATGGTGTCGAGTTGCTGTAGATAAAAGCATGTTATTGTTGAACCAGTGGTTGATCAAATATTCCCTAAAGGTTCTCTTCCTCATTCTTTCCTCATGCACAAGTCTTTATTTGGGAAATCATGATGATCCTCTCTAATAGGTATTTGACTGATACATTTCCCTCTTTCATGTAGGTCCCTCCAGTGCTTGATATGCCTCTATTGGAGTGGATTCGTTTCCTCTTGAGGATGTCATGGATTCATTAAAACCTGAGGATGGACTTATTAATGATCAGGGATGGTTAGGTCTTTAGTGTGAAACTGCAACAATCATATGCTCTTGGGGCTATTGGATTTCGCAAGTTGCTACAAGATTGGCCTCTCTCTTGTAGCTGTCACACTGTTCCCACCAAAACCTCATTAAAACATAATGATTGTTCATGAAATGAATTCAGTGACTTGAATGAATGATGGTGAGCCTAGGGATAGGTGCAGAAGTTCTGATGGTTGTGACATCTTGTGAAGAATGGGTGAATGAAAAATATCTTTTTTTGTTTTTTTCATGAACATAGGTGGAATATTGAGAAGAAGTTGGTTGAATGGAGTGGATGAGAGGTGAAGGAATATTGATGAAAATCTCCTGACATTTCCAAAAGGAAAACATTATTTTTGACCCATTTTTCTAAGAACGTCTTATTCCTATAGCAAATTTGGACACTCTTGTAGCAATTCTGGAATGCTCCTATAGCATAATTGTTTTATCCATATCTCTCAAAATATATATTGGATTCACCTGAAATTTAGTTATCATGTTGCCACCATCCTTATGCATCTCCCCAAAAATAGTCTTGGCCAACAGATGCACAAATACCGAGAAAAATAAAAAATGGATGGAGGTGATGGAGGCCAATTTATCAAAAAGTGTGCACTGGAATTCACAAAAATTACTTGAGAATGTTGCATTATCCATATTCATCTCCCCATGAAACATATCAGCCAATGGATGCATGGTTTTTGAGATATGGTAAAAACAATTTTCTGCCTTATGTATTTTGGCCTCTTATAGCGAAACAAAACCTTCCTGTAGCATTTTAGGACAATGAGGAAAATGAATGGGAATGGCTTGGGAATGATGGGTGGATATTGGGAATGGATGAGCTTGATGGATTGGCATGGAATTGGTCATGTTGGAGCATCCGGGAAAAGGACGAGAAAGACTAAGTTTGACTCTCTTTGACTAGGTTTTTGATTAGTTTTTTTCTTTTAGTGCTAACTTGTTCTTGTTTCTTGCAAAGGTTGGAGAGACCATGCATTCATCAGAGAGAGATACATGAAGCAAAGAAAAATTTTGTTTTCAGTTTTTCATTTTTTTCCTAAGCCTACTAGCTGCCTCAATGAGATTTTCAATTAGTAAGTCTGAGTAGTTGCCTCATAGGAGGTTTTCACCTAGGATGTTTTCTTTTTCTCTTTTTTCTCTTTTTTCGAACCCATTGACTACCTCCTCGAGGTTTTCAATCAATTAGGAAATCTTATGTGCCTCAAAGGAGGTTTTCACTTGATATTTTATTTTTCTTCCTTTTTCTCCTTTTTCCAATTATTATTATTATTTTTTTCTATCCTACTCTAATTGAGCAAACATTTTTTCTTTGAAGTATAGGAATACTTCCAATGTATCCATGTGCACATCATGATGATAAATAAACTCATTTGTAGGCTCGAAATATATGCTTTGACATATAAGTGAATGTGAGAGACCAACTTCTTTGGTTGAGATGAGATCAGGAATTGTTGAAGAAGAGTGTGTTGTTTTAACTTAGTGATTGTCTGAACCCAGATTTCAATATAGTTGTGATGACCCTGGTACACTTGCACATTTGGATCTCTTTTTGTGTCCTCTTCTACCATGAAATTTAATTCTTCCTCTTTTTGTTGATTGTTCTCTTGAACACATGGAGGATCTGATGGTAAACATGAGGGAGCTTTCTCAATAATTGATTATGATGTCTACTCTTCATCAAGTGGAGCCCATGATTATTTGGTCTCATTTGAATCTTGTTTTATGAATGTTTTCCTTCAATGACATCAAGAGAATATCTTTTTTTACAGTACTCTTCTTAAGGTAAGATGAATACCGTTTAGTTCAAGAAGAGTTGTTTGGAAGTGTTGTACCTCAACATTCTATGTGGGATGAGATACTTCCTTGCATTAGGGGATTTTTGAGGTTTAAAATGGGCCTCCTAAGGAAATTATAAAATAATAGTGGAAATAATAAAATAATATTAGATTACATCATCAAAATTTTTAGGGAAAAAAGACAAGACTATTTTTTCAACTTGTATTTTCAACATATCTCCATATGGGTTTACTCAAATTTCAAGTGGAAACACTTGTTGCATGTATAATTTGGTTCTTCATCCAAGGAGTACCCATATTGCATACTTTCAATGAACCCTACTACATGAAAAATGAGAAATGCATTAAAAATGTGATTGCAATCACGTTTTCTCATGTATTTCTCATTTTTTCGTGTAGCAGGGTCCATAGAAAGTATGCAACATGGGTACTATTTGGATGAGGAATCAAATTCTACATCCAACGAGTGTTTATACTTGAAATTTGAGTAAACCCATATGAAGATAAGTTGAAAATACGAGTTGAAAAGGTAGTTTTATTATTTTATTATTTTTTAACATTTGTACTTTTTTACTCCAAAAATGGTGAATCATCCCCCATGGTTAACATCATCATCTTGAATCCTATTGGTTCTTGTAAAGTTTATTTTGGTTGTACATTTTTCTTAGGAGGCCCATTTTAGACTTCAAAAATCCCCTAATGTATAGGGTTGGAAATAGTGGTACATGTAGTTGGGTGGGAGTGGATCATTGAGGTCGATGTGGTTGATTTTGTGGTTGTCGTGGAGGTGGATGGCACAGGGGCTTCACTAAATGAACCCGTGACATATCATGTATGTTCATGCCATACTAAACAATACCCTTAAATTGACTACATATTGGAAAATACCTCTAAAAATCACATTATTTAACCCCCTACCAATACGAGCCCAATATACTTTCCAAATTTAAAAAACCTTTACTTTCACTAGATATCATAGGTATCCATTTTTTCATTAACATTTTTTATATCCCTTTATATTTTTTCATTAAATTTAAGCTCCATTTTTTACACCTGCCAATATAAAAACCCTTTACCCCCTATTATATGCTCAAGATATTATGTCGTTTTTCCTTCAATATATATCCCCCAATATGAATGCACGTGGTATGGTATTGGTACCCCAGTGAAGCCCCCATGGTGGATGGTAGGGATAACATAGAGTTGGGTATGAAGGATATTGAGGAAAATATTGAGGATATTGTGGATTTCTCCAATAAGTTCCTTTCCAACATTGTTGTCAGAATTGGTTTTGGGGTTGAGATGGTCAAGGTTTCTAGGGAAAGAGTGTGTTCCAATTACTTTGATATGGATGTGCATAAGCTTGAAATTGTTAATTAGGTTCTTGTATCATATCAGGTTGACTAGGTTGCCACAGTCTTCTTGGAGCTACATAACATATCTCCTTTGGTAATCAACTTGATCCATTTTCCTCTCAGTAAAATTCCTTTAACCTTGATAATGACGGGAAATATCTAATAATACGTGATTCTTCATGGTTAACACAGATATCAACATCTTATTTTTGCTCATTTTTCATTCTTAACATTTCTACTTGTTCACTTAGATTACTAAGAATTTATGTTTTAAAGTCCTCAAACAAATTTCCAAGTTCAACTTGACTTGTCAATCTTGATGCTGATTTACTTACTCTTTCCATTCCTCTTGATATGCACTTGCACGTTTCACAAATTTCTTCAAATTATGATTGATCTTATCACCAAGAAATGATCAACTAGCTATTTCTAACTAGGTGGATTGGAATACACCATGTAGGATTAATTTCACCAGAGTAAAATCACTTTCACTGTGGAAAATAATTTAGTAAACCACATTTATTAAATTATTTTCTGATTAAAATAGAAAACCCCATAAGAATAATTGAATAAATCATTATTTATTTAATTTTCTCTAGGAATAATTATTAAGTAATTTTGACCAAATTATTTTATCACCAAGAAATGATCACCTAGCTATTTCTAAGTAGGTGGATTGAAATACACCATGTAGGATTAATTTCACCATAGTAAAATCACTTTCACTGTGGAAAATAATTTAGTAAACCACGTTTATCAAATTATTTTCTTATTAAATAAAAAAACCCACAAGAATAATTGAATAAATCATTATTTATTTAATTTTCTCTAGGAATAATAATAAATAATTATTATTTATTATTATTTAGTCACATTTGACTAAATCTCCGAGGGATAATTAAATAATTCACCATTTATTTATTATTCCTTATTTCAATTATGGGAAGAATTGTTAAATCGCTATTTAATAATTATTTCAATTTCACACCATTCTTAATCCTTGTGAAATAATTAATAAATCATTTTATTTGTTAATTATTTATAAATAAATATATTTGACCATTTTAAATATCTTTTTCCTCTCCAAAAAATATAATAAAGTATTCCTAGTGGTTACATCTTGGTTTGGTCAATATTATTTTATTATTCTCCATTTTCGAGATTAACTCAATATTTTGCTATAAATAGGAGACATTTCCATTTATTCTTCACCATGATCATTATCATCATCACCACTATCATCTCTTTTATTTTGATCTCCCATTTGAGTTCTTCAAACTGTTTTTGGTTTTTCACACATTGAGAGAGCAGATCAATCATTGAATGCTTAAGGACATCAAAGGATCCATCCCACAGAGGGCGATTTGTAGACCCTTTTTGTAGATCTCCTTCACTAGGCGTTATCAATAAATAATTTATTCAATTAAAGACTTTCCATTTGGGTTATGGCATTGGGTATCTTTATTGTTGTTTTCTATTTCGGATCATAGATGTTTTTGTTGCACGTTTTCCACTTTTTATTGTAGATCTCAATCGTAATCAACCACAAATTTTTATTGGGGTCACTTGTCACCTAGTGACTTAAGTCAAGTTTTTTTTGGCACATCTTCCAAGAAATCTCACACTAAAAATTGGCATACATCACCTCTACTCATGAGAGTAAGGAGATTAGTCCACTTATCCGTAATTGTTCTAAGAAAGAGGGTTTTTAGTGTGTCAAATCCTAAATGATATAATTTTTCCCTCTTAACATTATACATGAATCTCTCTATTAGATCCTCAAGGCTCTCATCTTCTTTTTGATTCATTCTAAAGATTTATTCTTTAAGCTAATGATCTTTATAATTTTCTAGAAATATCTTCTGCATATCATTCCTTGTTCTTATTAAATTAGTCCCTTAACTCATGAACCATTTAAGGTTTCTATCCTTCAATATTTCGAGAAACAATCTCAATTTCTGGGTTTAATAAGTAGCCATAAGATCTGCAAAGGGTTTCAAATTCAAAGAGAAAGGTTTCTGGATCCTCTGACCTCATACCATGGAAGTTGGGAAGGAAATATTGAGGGATGTTCTTCATATGACCACTTCTATTAGTATATTTCATGGGAAATCCAAGAGGATCTTACTAATTGTCATCATCTTCATCCATTTCTCCTACTTTCTTTGTCACCTCCTCTTCTTCTACCTACAAAAGTGGAATGGTGATGTGGTTATTAATGTACCTTGTGATCAAATGGTGGGGTTTGGTGTCGGATAAGTAATTTTTTACGTTTTTATAAAAAACATTGAATCATAATGTTAATGTAATGCGATTTTTTGAAATGAAATATGCTTAATGTAATTTTTGATTTCTCATAAATGGATCAACTAGGGAAGAAAACAATGTATACTTTGACACCTCCCCATCAACGATGACCAAAAAGTGATGCCACAATATTGTGACAAGAATGCTACGACTCCCAAGGCTACCAACTTAAATGATCAACTAGGGGTTTGTACAAACTTAAGAGGTGTCAACACTATATGTGCGACATGAAATGCATCCATCTTTCATTGACTTGATGCAATGAAGTGAATCTCATGAAATCTAAGTCTAAACTAATTGCAGAAAAGAAATGCTACTCTATTTGCTTAAAAGAAACCTAATTAATTTTAAGGAAACATTATTCTAATTTGAATGAATGTAAATGTTAATCCTATTTGCATAAATATAGACATTAATATATTTGCAAAGTGTAATTGGTACATTAAAAGAAGCCTAGTCTATGCAATAAAAATAACAAGTTGGAAATGGAAACCATCACTTAAGATGTATGAAATAATTCTTGAATCAATGCAATCAAGATAGATTTTGTCAACAATGTTCATAGTGTGCTTCATAAAGTAATCATGAAAATGATCATTATGCTCTTCAAGTCATGAATTTGTCCACTAACCATAATTACAAAGGTGAATTGCAATGGAGAAGAGGCAAGGCTTAAGAGGTTTTTTGTCTTACTTCATAGTTTTGGATCCTAGGGGTCATTATTCAAGCCTAAGGGACAAAAACCAAGTTTTTGGAGCATATCTGATTAAGTTTAAACATGCTACATGAATGTTATAGGAGGTGCTACAGGAGGCCATGTTTTGCTATAGGAGCGAGATAACTTACCAAATGCCTAACTAAATAAAATGTAAATGAGATAAGAATTTTTTTATTTATTGAGTAATATTTCTTAGGACTCCATTCCAAGTCGAATCACTCCAAAATACCCCTTTTAACATGTGCTAAAAAATAGCAGAAAATTACTACTCTAAAAACTTGAAATTCTTGACCTAGTTAAACTACAAAATGTCCAACCTAATCAAGTGAAACTTCTATAGGGTATCTTTATTTATTAAATTGAATTCTTCGATGAGCCAGTACAAGTGGAATCAACACAAATGAATCTCGTTAACATGTTCTCAAAAAAATCAGAAAATTACTACTATTTTGCTACAAGGGACTTCTAGAAATTCTATATTTGTGAACTAGTAAACCAATCCAAGCATATGAATGATGAATATGTCTTTTCAAAGTTGTTATAAGGATGGATCATGTTTGTGACTTTGTAAACAACTTGTAAACCAAATCACTTCAATCATTTAACCAATATGACCTACAACAAAATAAGTATGAATAGTAAATGCAAAAATAAGAGATGCAAGTGAAAATAACATTCAAATGACATAAAGAAATTGTACAAGAGGGCTCTGAGGCTCCTGGGATGGGAAAACTGAAGGAAATTCAGATTCCTATGAAGGAAACCAAGCTTCAAATGCTAAAAATGACACCAAACTTCGTCATTTGAATTAATCCAAGTACATTCTTACTAGAAATGAAAGAGGAGCTATTAAACAACAAGTGTTCTCCACAAGAAGACTAGGAAATACATTCCCCTAGAGGAAAATTCGAATTGGTACTTATACAAAGTGATGAGGAAGCATTTTCCTTGAAAGGAGGAAGCTTTACCCTCCAAAATCCGTCAAATAGTAGATTTGGTTCTCAACACTAGGAATGCGCATTAAATGACAAGAGTGTATTCCTAGATTTTCTCAATCACTGGAGCTCCGGAATTTGTGCAATAATTTCTTAATATCTTGTTTATTAATTATCTAGTCTTGGTCCATCTTGTAGTAGGGAGTAAGTCCCTAGATTATATCCTCCTCCAAATATTCATAATTGGCCCAATATTCTCATAATATTCTACAAAAAAAAAATTTAGGCACAAATATGCAATTATCTCTAAGCCTTCCTAATAAACATATTAAAGTAAAAAATATTTCATCTAATGAAAAAGGAGAGGTTTACTATGCTGAAAGATGGTTAGATGGGCCTTAATTTATGTTTAATTTGGAAGCCCATCAACCTCTATGCATTGTTTTCTAATGATAAGTATAACAACATGAGAGAAACAACACTAGTTAACCACTACTGCACAGTTGCCAATGTTAATTAATCAGTATAAGAACCAAAAATATTCCATTTCCCAATAGTAGAAATGACAAGGGAGTGGTTAACACTATTCAAAATGGGAGATCTAACCATAGCCATTTCGACCCATCTCCTATTTGTCGACAATCATTATATGAACTATCTTTTGCCTATACTATTTTAACAAGGAGAGACAACCTAAGAATCAGAGACTCTCATGGTTGTCCTCGACCTCCATCCTAAAATTAAAACAAGAAGTATGTATAAATATCCCTGCTCCACTTGTGCTAGGGGGAATGGGGAGAATTGTAATCACTTTTTTGCTAAGTTTTTGTTAATGCAAATTTGTTGATTCATGTTCAGTTCTATTCATATATGTGCGATGCATTCATAGCATTAGCTCACCAATGGACATATCATTAGTGCCTCGTCTAAGGAGGTAGATCGCCCTCTTTAGTGAGGTATTTCCTGTCCTTAGCATATAATAAATTTTCCTTTATTATGTTTTGTTTGTGGTTGGTTAACAATTCATTATGTTTCATAGTATTTTCTTGCCAATTTTTTTTTCTGCAATTCAATAAGTCACTAGTTCAAAGTTTCCTCACTGCAATTCCAGTCTAACAATGTTCAATGTTTTAGCATTTACTCAATTAATTGTAGCATGTGTCTATTGAATAGATTATTGAAAATTGAAAAAATAACTTGATCAAGTCACTAATTTCTTACTTTTGTGAAAATGTGTTTACTTTTCTGAAATATGTTTAGATAAGATCTCCTTTCTTGCCAATGTGTTTAATTTTCTATAATTGAGGCTAAGTTTCCTTTTTTACAAGGGTGTTTCCTTACTATCATCATGAGTGGTTGAGAGCATAGGTCATCACAAGCCACCCACTAGTTCCTGCAAGTGTGTTTAATTTTCCGAAATATGTCTAGATTAGATTTCCTTTCTTGTCAATGTGTTTAATTTCCTATAATTGAGAATAAAAATCCTTTTCTACAAGGGTGTTTCGTTACAATCATCATGAATGGTTGATAGCATAGGTCATCACAAGCGACCCAGTTGTTCTCGCAAGTGTGTTTAATTTTTTGAAATATGTTTAGATTAGATCTCTTTTCTTGCCAATGTGTCTAATTTCCTATAATTGAGATTAAATTTTCTTTTCTACAAGGGTGTTTCCTTACAATCCTCATGAGTGGTTGAAGGCATAGGTCATCACAAGCCACCCACAAGTTCTTGCAAATGTGTCTTAAATTTGCAACAATTGTTAGCATTTCAACATGGGTCATCACAAGGACATTTCAGGATAAGTCATCACAAGCCACCTAATAGTTCTCGCAAGTGTATTTTAAATTTGCAACAATAGTTAGTATTTCAATTCCTATCAATGTGTGTGGGGTTAATTTTACTTGATGCTTTGTTAAAAGTCAATAACACCTAAATTTTATATTCAATTCCAATAATTATGAAACAATTCAATTCCTACCAATGTATGTGGGTTAATTTTACTCCATGCTTTGTTAAAAATCATTAACACCTAAGTTTTATATTCAATTCCAACCATTGTGAAACATTTTAATTCCTCCCAATGTGTGTGGAGTTAATTTTACTTTATGTTTTGTTAAATCTCATTAACACCTAAATTTTATAATCATTTATTTAGTAACACAAGTTATTAGTATTTAATAAATTATATTAACATATATGGTACACAATAATTTATAAGTTACCCATAAACATCAAATTGATAATTAAATATATAATTTATCATTTATATGAAAACCTTCAAAATTGTAATACTAATTTTCAAATTTTTCAAATTGATAATTGTTAAACAAACACGTGGAATAAGGCAACCTCCCTCCATTTTTTTTTTTAAAGCACCAAATTAAAAATGAAAAAGTCAATTTTGTAAAACAGACTCTGGCCAACTTAAATGTGATATCATTCTTTACTTCAATGCTAACGTGGCCAACAGCATCCATATTCCACCATCCTCTGCTTCTTTTTATATTTTAAATTACATGGACAAAACCAATCTGATTTTAGAATCTGCGAAATCTGAGATAGACAAAACTAATCTGATTTTAGAATCTGCCAAATCTGGGTAACATTTGTCTCATTTGTTTGCGCTGAACAAGACAAAAGAAGTCATGAAAACAATCTAACAATATCTGAGAAAAACAGTCTTTCGAGCGACCACTTGCCTGAAAGATTTAGCTGTTGAATCTGAATCCACTTTAATTAGCATAAAATTTGGGTATGCAAGCAGATAGTGCATTGAATATTAGTTAAATTTTGTCTGGGAAACTGCGAATCATTCTTTAAAAAGCCATAGAATTTTATCGCGAGAATATTGCTGGGTAAGATTCTGCATTCTGAATTAGATTCTATTCCCGCATGTAATAAACGCCGTAATCTACCTGTTACAAGTTTTTCTGGGTATATATTTTGTTTGAATTTTCGCTTGGGATTTATTAGAATTACAATTTCCAACCGCAGTTATGAATTCTTCTAATGCAGTTATGAACTTTTCTGGATGCGATTGTTTTAGGAATTTTCAAAGTTCTAAATTTATATATGTAATAAAAAATTTAATTTATTTTTATTTTAATCAATCTAAAATTATTTAATTAAATTTAAACAAAAATTCTAACCTATAACAATTACAATTTTGATCGGTAACTTTGTACAATAAAAGCGTTTTAGAGATTTTTCAGGGTGCTGAATTTATATATACAATAAAAAAACCAGTTTAAATAACACAAATTAAGATTTCACCTTAATTTTTTCTGCCAGATTCTGAAACTTTGAAAGTCCAAAAGCTCCCACTAAAGATGCCTCCCTTAAATATGATTAACATATCATTTCTTCTTTTCAAAATGTCAAAAGATTGAACTAATATGATGCTTATATTAAAAGTTCCAAAAAAAGTCATTAAATCTTTCTCATATACTTGTTCCCAACATTCACCTTGCATGCTTATATAAGGCATTCAAAAATAATGAAAAAACATAATGCATCAAATTTTTTAGTATTGCAAAGTAAAAAAAGATATAAATAAAATATAATAACATAAATAATGAACCTGGAATATGAAGTTCAACATAGAGAATAAAACATTGGATATTAAAAGCAGGTTTAAAGTGACGTCCACATACCAAAAAAATTATGCCTTAATCACTATTCCTATGGGATCCAAATTTATTTAACAACTTATTTAACAATAAGTGTTGTGTGTAGATTTATGTCTCAATCACTATTCCTATGGGATTCAAATTTATTTAACAAGAAGTGTCTGGACACATTTTCTTTTGTTCAGATATCATAAATGAACCTCTAGTTGAATTCCACACCATTCATCATCTCTTTTGCAATGGACATAATAGCTATGGTAATTACTCTTATCAAAAAAATAAATTAATGAATTTTAATATTTTTAATTTTTAAAATATAAAACTTATATTTCTTTACAATATTTTAATAAGAAAAACTTATATTTTTTAATTAGTAAATTACCATTGTTAGCTACAATATTTATATAGAATTTCTATAATCTTTTTAATATAGAAACTATTGCTTTCATGGCTCTTTTTTAATAACAAACTACAAATTTGTAATATATTGCTTTTTGTTGCTCTTTTTTAATAACAAACTACTGCAAATTTTGTAATATAATATTTCTAAATAAATGGCGACTTTTCATTCCTATTATTTGATAAAAAAAATTCTTCAAATTTTTATTGTAAAATTTCTTAAAAAAATTCTGTTTTTCATTCTATTTTTTTAATAAAAAACTTCTCCAAATTTTTAATACAAAATTTCTAAAAAATATAAAACTCATTGTCAACCAATGAAATATGTATTATATCAAGATCCCTAATCAAATTGTAGGCCAATTTTTTATTAATACCAGCTAACTTAGTAACTAGGTGACAAACAGCTATCAAGCTAATAACTAGGTGACAAACAAAAAATCAAGCTACAAAATTTTGGATGCTCAAAAATTTGAAGATGCTAAATGTATATTATTAAAACATTCCAACAATCATATTTTTTTTTTTAAAGAATACCCAATTTCAATTGAAAATAAACATCCTATCAAACTTGTCACCTCTATAAACAACCCCTAATATAATAGGTGTTGTCTATAATGCGACTTTTTGGAGATTCCGGTGACGGAATCCGGCGGAAGAAATGAGGTTAAATCTTGATTTTTAGCAGTTAAAATGGTTTTTTAACTGCATATTTGGATTCAGCGCCCTGAAAAACCCCGGGGAGCCATTGATTGTGCAGAAACTAGCTATCAAACTTGGGATTCCAATGAATTGCTGCCGGATTTTGACCGGAAAAAACCGCCAGAAAGGCTTTCAAAAAGTCGCGTTATAGACTACTACTGCATATAATAGACAACCCTTTCATATAATAAGACAATGGCTGCAATAAACCAACAAGAACTCTTCAGTCTCTATAACTGTGTTAACTGTCGAAGCTGTAATAACACCCATCACGAGCGCTAAAGATGAGACGGGGTACCATTCCAATGTTTCACGTGACAGCGACTTGTCTATTTTTAAAAACTCTGGAGTCTGGACGGATGCAGTGTGCGTAGTCCCAACTTGTCAAATATGCGACGCTGCGTTACCGATTATTTGTTGGGCAGAGAGCCGCTGGGAGAGTTCTGTTATTCAGAGGAAATGTGGTGCAAAGAAGTTTCAACTTTCAAAGCTAGATAGGCATGTATCTCAGTATCTGAGCAATTTTTCACAGATCTCCGTATTATCTGTACGCCAGTTATGTATGTATCTGAGCAGGTTTTCACAGATCTCCGTATTTTATGTACGCCCGCAGCCCATTGTTTGGAGATCCGGACGCCGGCGCCACGGGTCACCAGACTCACCACCTATGCCCATGTTATTCATGAACAGTACCTTGACCATTTGAAGACTTAGAAATCCGGTAAGGTGGGCTTTGACTGCAGACTTGACTCATTGGAATCCCCATCGTCTACACCCCACCATCATATTTCTAACTTTGTATTAATGGAGTGGCGGATTTTCCAAAATCACTGAAGTTCTCCACTGGTCACGTTTATAATGGCCACTCAAATCGACTCATTTTAAGTGATTTTATTGGCAGTTGTTTATAATGAGACTTTTTGAAAGCTTTTTTAGTGGGTTTTTCTGGTCAAAATCCGGCAACAATTTATTGGAATAGTAAGTTTGATAGCTAGTTTTTGCACAATCAAAGTGATTTTCAGGGTGCTGAATCCAACCTCGATTTCTTCAACTGAATTCCGTCACCGGAATCTCCAAAAAGTCGCATTATAGACAACTCCATTTTATTGGAATTCGACTAGCCAAAAAAAATTGAATCCAGTCTCATGGTGTCACAAATGATAATTTCAAAAACTAGAACTAGATTATAAATTTGAAAAGCTGATGTTGTTATTGAAATAGGCAGAGTTGTTGAAAGCGGAGAGTTATACCCATGAGGGTGTAAGGCTATTATTGGTGCCATGAGAAATGCTCAATGATCGTGGTTGTTTATTCCGGCAAGGGCTGACCATCTTGCCATAGGGCATTAAATGCCCTGGTACATGCATGCTTTATAACAAAATAACACACAGCTTTTATTTTTAATTTATGTAGCCACCAAAGGCTGTGTGTTATTTTGTTATAGAGCCTGCATGTACCAGAGTATTTAATGCCCTATGGCACGCTGGTTAGCCCTTGCCGTTTATTTGTAATGATTGTGGGAAGTTTGTGTTACATTTCTTTTCGTGTAAATGTAAGTGGATTAAAAGTTATGTTTATTTTGGGTTATTTTTAATTAAAATATTAATTATTAATTTTTATAATAAAGGTATGATAGTTTTCTATCATTTATCATTAACCTAAGTTTACAATTTTTTAGAAAAAGTATCTTCATCTTAAACAACTTGGAATTTTGACAGTGCCACGTACATACACCGGGTTTAGAAAATAGTATTTACCCTCTATATGCCACGTTCAAAGAGTAAGGCTTCCCAATACCTAGGTTAGGTTCATGTCAATTCCCATGCCCTTACGCCATGTTATAAGAGAGATTTTCCATATCATATGCTAGTTAGAAGAGTCAGATTGAAAGTACCCATATCATACGCTAGTTAGAAGAGTCAGATTGAAAGTACCTATCCTGATTAATAGAGTATGGCCAAGTTCATGGAGTAATATTTAATAGCAAGGTCGAAGAGTATAAGATTTACAATACCTTCTTTTCCATGTTTGGTCCTAGAGGGATAATTCACTACTCTAATCTTGAAACATAATCGTAATAGTTATGAATAGATAATTCACTACTCTAATCTTGAAACATAATCGTAATAGTTATGAATAGATTTTGATAGTGTGAGATAGAGGCATTTTGAGAAAATAAATTTTAAACTCTAACCAGACCTGGTCAAAAAAAGATGTCAGTGCTCTCCAATGTCATTAGCAACAAGCTAAAATATATCACCCATCAGCAAGTGTTATCATTCTACTATCATCAATTAGCAAGTGGTATCAATCTACTATCATCAATTATCACATATTAGAGTTGATATTTTAGGTTTTATGGCCTTCCAATTTGGAATTTACTATGAGCTTTAGCCGGTTCTAAGTGATTTTTCCAATGGTTATATTGATTTTTCCAATGGTTGTTGGAGAGATGCACAGCTAAATTAAACAACAAATACACAGCAGACTTAATCATGCACAAAAAACACAGCTTTTAACGCGGTTCACCCAACCAATTTGGGCTACGTCCACCAAACATAGGCATCGGCAATTTATTAATCAAACAAGAGATTACAAAATGAAATCCTCACAAAACTCTCACCCTCATAGCAAACATCCGAATGGTTGCCTGTTATATAGCATAGAGAATCTAACAGCCTTATTAACTCACTCACATAAAATATAGGAGGCATTAATCATCTCCCAACAACCTGGAGCTAATCTAGGAACTGAATTTCTATTGTTGTCCTCAGCTGAGATTTTGCCTATCTTACTCCAACCAGAAAATCTCAACAATCTCCACCTTGACAACAATTAGCCTGATGCCCTGTTATTATTATTTTATCTTTTCTGCAAGCCAAGAGAAGCCAACACCAGCGTAGCTTCTCTAACAAAACTGGTTTCGTGAACATGTCTGCACAATTCTCCTTTGTATGCACTTTTTCAAGAGAGACTCCCCTTTTAGTGATAACCTGTCTTACAAAATGGTACTTGATCGGTATATGCTTTGATTTACTATTATAGGTCGGATTCTTAGCCAAATGTATTGCACTTTGACTGTCACAAAATAACTTGATGTGTCCTGCAACCTACCAAATTCACCAAACAAACCTTTCAACCAAATCGCTTCTTTGCAAGCATGAGAAGCAACAATGTATTCTGCTTTAGCAGTGGATAAAGCAACAATATTCTGTAGCTTTGACATCCAGCTAATAGCTCCACCTGCAAGAGTAAAGACGTGCCCTGAAGTTGATCTTCTCTTATCCAAATCACCTGCAAAATCGGAATCAACATATCCGCAAACAAATTCACTACTCTTATTGTAAGAAATACAATAACTACTTGTGCCTCTCAAATACGGAAGCACCCATTTCACTGCTGACCAGTGTTCTTTACCCGGATTTGCCATGTACCTGCTGACAACCTCAACTGCATGTGAAATATCTGGTCGAGTACAAACCATCGCATACATTAAACACCCTACTACATTGGCATATGGAATTCGAGACATATAATCTTTTTCTTCATCTGTATTAGGACATAAACTCGAAGAAAGCTTAAAATGGGAAGCTAAAGGGACTGAAACAGGCTTCACATTATTCATACCAAACCTCAAAAGTATTTTCTCAATATACTTTTGTTGTGATAGCCATAGCTTACCATTTCTCCTGTCTCTGAAAATCTCCATGCCCAAAATCTGTCTTGCTGCTCCTAGATCTTTCATATCAAATTTCCTTGCCATCTGAGCCTTCAACCTGTTGATTTCTTCTATGCTTTTGCTTGCTAAAAGCATATTGTCAACATACAATACCAAGATAATGAATATGCCATTATTCAACTTTTTGAAATAAACACAATGATCATATTCACTTCTAACATATTTCTGACTCAACATGAAAGAATCAAACTTCTTATACCACTGCCGAGGCGACTTCTTCAGGCCATATAATGACTTCTTGAGCCTGCAGACAAATTTCTCATTGCGATGTTGAACAAACCCTTCCGGTTGTTCCATATATATTTCCTCATCTAAATCACCATGTAGAAATGCAGTCTTAACATCTAATTGCTGCAACTCTAAATCAAGCAAAGCCACTAATGCTAACACAATTCTAATTGAAACAATTTTAACCACTGGTGAAAAAATCTCATGAAAGTCAATACCAGCTTTCTGAGAAAACCCTTTTGCAACCAGCCGCGCTTTGTACCTGTCTTCCGTATCATTCACACCCCGTTTTAGCTTGAAAACCCATTTACACCCTACAGTTTTCCTCTCTTTCGGAAGCTCAACCAGATCCCATGTGTCGTTCTTACCCAAGGCCATCATTTCGTCCTTCATGGCTGCTTTCCACTTGTCACTTTTTGAACCATCTATTGCTTCCTGATAGCACAGTGGTTCATCGCCATTAGCAGTAAATGCAACTGAAGTAACATAATCATCATACCTTCTCGGTGGCGTTTGATTCTTTTCGATCTCCTTAAGGATGTTTCTGGTGCTTCCTCGATTGGCTGTCTATCCTCTGTAGGAACTTCTTGATGATCGGTATCTGAGACCTGTTCATGACCTCCATCTGAACCCTGTTCATGACTAGTATCTGAACTATGGTCGTTATGACTATCATTAGAAATGCTGTCAAACTGAATGTGCTGGAAGTCAGATACATCATCCTGTTTCAATCTTCTATCTACATCTAACTGTACAAGAGAGGATTCATTAAACCTTACATCTCTGTTGATGATGATTTTGCGGGTAGTAGGATCCACAATCTATATCCCTTTGTTCCAACACCATACCCAACAAAGATATACCTTTTAGACTTTGGATCTAACTTAGTTCGTTGATGTTTAGGCACTAGAGCATATGCATTGCAACCAAACACTTTGAGTTTAGAATAGTCACAAGGGTGTCCTTTCCATACCTCTTGTGGAATCTTGCAGTCTATCGCCATCGATGGAGATCGGTTTATCACATAACAAGCTTTTGCCACTGCTTCCGTCCACAACTCCTTTTGCAACCCGGCGTTACTTAGCATACTCCTTGCTCTCTTGAGAAGAGTCCTGTTCATGCGTTCAGCAACTCCATTTTGCTGAGGCGTATAAACCGTGGTCTTATGCCTCTCGATCACTGCATCCTTGCAATAGCTGTCAAACTCCTTGGAAGTAAACTCACCACCATTGTCAGTTCTTAAACACTTTATTGTTCTACCAGTGTTGTTTTCTACCAATGCTCTAAACTGCTTAAAAACTGAAAAAACATCAGACTTTCTTTTCAACATGTAGACCCAAACCTTCCTAGAAAATTCATCAATGAATGATACAAAATAAGACGAACCACCATATGAAGTTGTAGGGGCTCGTCCCCAAACATCTGAATGGATATAATCAAGTATGCCTTTACTAGTATGTTTGCCTGTTTTAAACTTTTGTTTACTTTGTTTTCCAAACAGACAATGCTTACAGAAATCTAATTTTCTAGACTTCAGATTTGGAAGTAACTTGCGATCAGCCAAAATTTTCAACCCTCTTTCACTCATATGCCCCAATCTTTGATGCCATAAGTGAATGGAACTACTGTCATGTTCAGACATAGTAGACACAAAATCTGACCTTGTACCTCCTTCTAACTGAAATAGATTTCCTACTTTCTTAGCTTTCATAACTAGTAAGATGCCTTTGTAAATTTTCATTACTCCACCTTGAATTACAGTTTTATACCCATTTGAATCAAGTGTTCCTAATGAAATCAAGTTTTTTCTTAAATCTGGTACATGCCTCACATCAGTTAATATTCTAGTTGTTCCATCAAACATTTGTAGTTGTATGCTTCCAATCCCAACAATATTACATGTTACATCATTACCCATGTACAAAACTCCATCATTAATTGATTTATATTCCTTAAACCATTCTTTATGGATACACATGTGGTTTGATGCCCCGGAATCTAACAACCAATGTTGACCATGATTTGACACATTAACTGATAATACTTCATCACTCATACCTGAACCCGATGTCGAACCTGTATTTGTCGTATTCGCCTCCTTCTTCTCTGTCGAAGACTCTGCTTTTGAAGTTTGCTGTTGACGCTTCCAGCAGTCCTTCTTTAAATGCCCTGATTTGCCACAAAACCAGCACTTTAGCTTACTCTTCTTCCCTTTCGACTTTGAATGTGAGTCGCTCGGCTTCCTAGGGCGTCTTTCTTTCAAACGACCTCTAACCATCATAGCTTCTGATGTAGAGGTTTCAGAATGTGACCTCCTCCTTGTTTCTTCCGATAATAAGGATGCAACTACATCATCAAACTCAATAGTTTCTGATGAACTAAGACTTATAGAAGTAAGTAAATGATCCCATGACTCGGGCAACGAGCACAATAAAGTAATAGCTTTATCCTCGGATGGAATTTTTACCTCTATACTTTGTAATTGCACAAGAAGACTATTAAACGCATTTAAATGATCAACAATTGATGTACCTTCCTTCATTTGCAAACCATACAACTGTCGCTTCAGGAGAATCCTATTGGTTAAGGATTTGGTCATGTACAGTTTCTCCAGTTTCGTCCACAAACCAGCAGCTGTTGTCTCCGACACAATATTAAACAAGACATCATGAGCTAGATACAGTCGAATAGCACTTATCGCTCTTTCATCCATCTCAGCCCACTCACTATCTGTGATGTTGTAAGGCTGTTTGGACTTGCCCAACAATGCCTTTTCCACACCATGTTGGACAAGCAAATCATGCATCTTCACCTTCCAGATCTCAAAATTATTCTTGCCATTAAATTTCTCAATTTCAAACCGGGAACTTTGAGTTTTCGCCATCTTGTATCAAAAAACACAATAACCTCCAAAAACAATGTTTAAATACCAGCAATTAAAAAAAACTGCCTATGCCTTTGTTTTTACACACAAAACAAACTTTTTGCTGTGTGAACTACAATAAAAAAAAAAACCCCAAAACAAAAAATGGTTTATTTGATCATTAAGGAGCTTTATCCTTCTGCCGATGAGGTTATTATTGTGACAAGTTCATTAATGAAAAACATGAATAGCAAGACGGATATGAATCGGGCCAAGGCAATACGATTTTTATGCAGGATCACAGATGGGGCCTTATTGGGTCAGATTAAACGATATCTTAAACAAGCTATTGTTGACAAGAATCCTGTTGTAGCTCGTGTTGCCCTTGTCAGTGGAATTCAGTTGCTTTAACCAATCCTGAGATTGTGAGACGATGGAGTAATAAGGTCTAGGAAGCAGTCAACTCCCGAGCTGCTCTTGTACAATTTCATGCACTAAGCTTACTTCACCAGATTCAACAAAATGACCATTTGGTTGTGAGCAAGCTGGTGAGCAGATCGACTTGCCACCATTGATTGAACTGCAATGGTGCTTGCTCAGCCCCTGGTGAAGAAGGACGAAATGAATTTCGGAGGGAGAACCTGGCATCAATGACCTTCCTTATTGTTGCTAGAATCTCTGGTTAATGTGCAGCGCATTGGAGACACCGTTTTTATGCCTTATTAACAAAAAAATGCCAATATGGCTTCTAAAAAACAATTATGGAATGCAGACCATCATTTCGGCTGTATAGTTGCTCGTACGAAAAGACACGATCAAAGAGATCGAAGGGAAAATTCGAAGATATTAAATCATACCATTTGTTATTGGTTACTGGTTTACACGGCTCCACGCAATAAATGTACAAACCTTTACTCAGCGCATGTCCAGCACGCAATTATTCATACTCAGCAATACGCACCAGCATGTAATACACAACAGGCACCAAGCACGTACAACATAGCTCCTCCAGCACGTCATACACAGCTCCCTTAGCACTCCAGCACGTAATACATAGCTCCTTCCAGCGCAACAGCAACGCCTCCACGCTCCAGCACCATTTGTTCAGCGGACATACGCTGCCTGATCCACGCAGCACCTCCAGGCAGCAATCAATCACTACACCGCACTACGCAGGTTGGACCAGCAACCAAACCAACTCCGCGCTCCACCTCCAGCAGTGTCGCTCCTCCAATGCGCTTTGATACCAATTGTTGGAGAGATGCACAACTAAATTAAACAAAAAATACACAGCAGACTTAATCATGCACAGAAAACACAACTTTTAACATGGTTCACCCAACCAATCTGGGCTACGTCCACCAAACATAGGCATCGGCAATTTACTAATCAAATAGGAGATTACAAAATGAAATCCTCACAAAACTCTCACCCTCATAGCAAACATCCGAATGGTTGCCTGTTATATAGCATAGAGAATCTAACAGCCTCATTAACTCACTCACATCAAATATAGGAGGCATTAATCATCTCCCAACAACCTGGAGCTAATCTAGGAACTGAATTTCTATTGTTGTCATCAGCTGAGATTTTGCCTATCTTACTCCAACCAGAAAATCTCAACAATGGTTATATTTGTTATATGTGAATTTTCAATATTTTATAGGTTTAGTTAAATGTTTTATAAGTTCGGTTAAAATTGTTTAGTGTTATTATTTTATTTGGTTTTAAACGACTTTTCAATGTTTTATAGGTTTAGTTAAAATTAGTTAGTATTATTATTTGATCACATTTTAATGGTTTCCAACTATACATTTGTGCTTTAGATTTGCAAATAAAATAAATAAAACTACATGGAAGTCTTAAGAAATTATGGAGAAATAAGTACATCTCACTTAGGGATTTTTAGCTAAAAGATAACTTCCTTATTATGTGGGACATTTTTAAATCTAAAATAATGCAATCATAATTTATCATTGTTAAAAAAAAATATTAGGTTAAAAAAATTAGTGGATAAAGCTAATGCATCCTCTATTTAGGCTTTTATGATTTTGATATAAATGAGGTCACTTAGAAAAAATATGCCAAATTAATTGCATACAATCTTTATATGTATTTTTTTAGAGTGTCTACAAAATGGAAAACCTTTAACTATATAGCTAAAAAACAAAAAAACCAAATGAAAACATCAAACAAACTAATAAAGTTAAAAAAAGTGGAAACCATTGTCAACTCTAAAATACAAAAATACAAAAATCATATTTTAATTACGATGATTCCCTACTACATGCGAATTCATTTAAGAGGTCACTTCTAAAAAAAGGCCAATGTTAACTATATTGAATCTCTATATATACACTTTTCCACAACTTTAAATAATTTCATGTAAGAAGTCACTTCTTAAAAAATAGTCATTTTTGATTGTATTGAATCTATGTATATACATTTTTTAACAATTTTTAATTATATAATAGAAAAAAATTAATTATATAGTAGAAATATGGAGAAGTCAATTGCAAAAAAACTAGAAATATTGAATAAATCCTAAAACAAAAAAATGGAAATACAATTTGATACAAAATCTAATATAAATCTTATTTCAATATTATAAATCTTATTTCAATATTATTAAATTTAATAATGTGAAAATGAATAATTTAATAATATGAAAATAAGTTTCATATAAATAAAAAATACTTACATAGAATTTCTAGAAACAATTCAACCCTCTAAAGTAATTGAATGACCCAAAAATCAATCTCGTAAAGTAATATAGTAATAAAATCTATTCAAAGCACATATCAGTATTCCTCTTATTACAAAAAAATAAAATATAGATTCTAAAAAAATTCAATAACATAAAAATAAACTCCATATTAATAATTATGAATAAATAATTTAGGTTAAACATAGGCTTATCAATTTTTGAAATAGTTTAGTTATATAGATCAAGTATTTACCCATAGCAAGAAAATATACAATGACAAACCCAATCTAACATGAAGCCATAGGTGCTAACGAATTCTCATTTTCATTTGTTCTTTATTCAACAATGTGGAAAACATAAGAAGAAGCCCTTATTACAAGGAGGAAAGCCAATACAATACATTATACGAACCAAAACAATTTGATATAGAGTTATGGAAATATTGAGAATAGATATTGGAACGATATTAAAAACAAAAGTAATGTAAATTTTATTTTAACTATAAATTTATTAAAAAAATCAAATATTATGAAATATATTTTGTTTTTAAAATAGCAAAGCTTAAAAAAAATTACAAAATATTGATAATTTAAATTAGTTTTTGCAAATAATTTTTTCAAATAATATATAATGTTTTAATAATTAGAAAATATATCTAGGTCAATATTGATTCAACATTTATATTATTATTATTATTATTATTATTTATGTATATGTTTTTAATAATTCTACGTTCAAAATAGTATAAATCACACATCTTTTTCATATCAAATTTTAAAAACCACTTAAGATGAAATGATAGAGATGAATGAATATATAATTAAATTTATTGAAAAAAAAAGATAATGTCAACTTTACTACATCTTTAATTTTTTTTTTGTAGGCTGGGGCAGGACTCTCCGATTTACATGTCCATTAAGTACCCCTCAATGGGGGAAGGGTAGCCCAAGATTTGAACCCAAGACTTCCGGTTCGGTGAGACTTCATTTCCACAGCCATTGCCGCTTGAGCTACCTCATGTGGACTACTACATCTTTAATTAAATAACTCTACCATAACAATAAATAAGAAAAATGGCCATAACCAAAGAAAGATATAAAAAATTATAATTCCATTTTCCAAATACATCTTCTAATATTTACCATATATATATAATGCTCGTAAAACCCATTCACATCAATATCTGCTGAAACATGCATGACCTGCTTCTAACGCAAACATGTTGGGATTTATTTTCAAATCACTAAATAAAGATGGAGAAAGAGAAAGACTTACAGAAAGTTTAATTTTTATTATAAACCAGTCATTTTATCAGACATTAATGCAATAAAAGAATATATAGCTGATGGACTGGTCTCTGGCTCTAATGACAATCACTCCAACTTGATTACAATATCTTCAATACTTGGCTCTCTCTCCCTTGGATCACGCATTTATAGTGGGAACGCATATACAGGCGCCCAACAATTATAAACTAAACTCATGCTGCAACTGCAATTTTGTATAAGGATATCCATGAAAATGTACGCACAACAGTGATGGAAAACCTTATAATTAAGCTCTCACCATATTATGAATATTCCGCACACAACAGTTGGAACATACACACCACAACACTTTATAATAGAAACAATGTATATATAATTGTGAGCACCGAGGTTTAAACGCACACCACAATTTCATCATATGATATTATAACACTAGACAACCTATAGCATGTTCACGAGTGCTGTCCATACAATATCCACACAGTTCTACGGTTTTGCAATTAAACCATATATATGGTAAGCGCACAACTATGAGTGGAAAGCTCATAAATAAACTGTTAAAAATCTATGGGTATGCCGCAGACAACTGTAAGTAATTACGCACCACAGTCTTTAATAATTCAACCAACATATAATATATATATATATATATATAATATATATATATATATATATATATATATATATATATACGTCCGCATAGTGGATTAATGCGCACCCTTAATTCTCATATGCAATAATTATATTCAAACCTCACATGCAATAATTAATATGCACCATTACAGCTCCGCGGTTCTCCATTTCTCCGTTCTGAATACGCATACACAACTCTACCCTCAACGTATACGCACAGTCAAAAAATAACAGAGGAACCCACGCGCTCCTTCCAAACAACTTGACAGCGTGGTGTTTGACCGTCTTTCATATACTGTGCAAGCCTATAATTCTTCTCAATCAAATATACACACAACAATTTCATGAATTATATGCATATGGCTCCGCTGTCCATAAAAATACACACGGTTCTTACCAATTTACTGTTGAACCACAAATATTAATACTCCGCCACACTGAACGCATCATCATAATAATTCGAGGACTGTTTTGTTTTATTAAAGAGCTGCGATACAACTACTCCACCATCGTTACTCTGTTGTTTCAACACACACAGATTTATATAGAACATATAAAATTCATTCAAACCCCATGTTAAACAGTGCCATCCTCAAACTATTCAGCGATTTTTTTTTTAATTATCTCCATCAACAATACAAAAACACTAGTTCATTACATGATAAGAACAATTTATACAACAATACTGGGCACCTCCACTTGCGGCCAATCCCTTTTTTTTTTACTCATAATGTATATCTTTATTTAGTACAAAAGCGGATTTTTACCTAATAATTTAAGCCTTTTACCATTTAGCAAGTTTTATTCTCTATGCTAATCCTACTTTTATTTAAGATTTTTACCATTTAGCATGTTTTATTTTTTTTCCCTATTTTTAACTGGAAAGAGCAGCCTTTTTCCCGTCTAAATGGCATGCACCTGCATCAGACTCCCAAGGTTGAAAATGATCATGATCTCCTGATCATGCGTTTTAGTCCTTGTTCTTGTCTTCCTGGGTCCCACACTTTGTTCTGCAAGTTATGAATTGCTGTTGCTTGCTGCTTTTCTCCAGGTCTCCATATTTTATGCTCTCTTGCTCCACTAGCTGCACTTTCATAATCTGTCTCTATTTTCATCTTGCTGCTGCTTCCGCTGCTTTTCTTCCTTGCTGATGTTTTCCGCTGAGATGATTTTAACATGATTCCTCTAACGAGCTCAATTTCTTTGTCCAATAATTCTTCAAACTGTTCATTTCTTGCTGCCTACTGAGCTAAGATGGCTTGCTCAGTCTGTCCTATTACCTGCTGACTTCTTGCTCTTATTCTTGTTTCTGTTCCGACTGCCACCCGATCATCCATACCCTCTTGTCTTCTAGAACAGAAAACTTCTTCTCCCTACATTTGACTACTCAACTGAGTCAAATATTCTGCAACAATACCTGCATTCACAAAAGACTGGTTAGAATAAAAACCATAAGGCATCAGTGCCTTGTACTCCTTTGCCAGCATCTCAGTATATTGTTCTGAATCCTCCATTATCAGCACATCAGTATGCTGATCCAAACTTCTCAAAGAATCCTCTGAAGAATTCTCAAGACTGTCAACGAGTCTTTCTCCCATGTCATCTGCTTCCATGGCAATTTGTTGTACTTGTTCACTGTATTGAACCCTTCCATCTGCCGCATTTTCCCTGTCATATCCTGGATTCTCCAACCAGTATTCCAACAGTGCAATTTCCTTGTAGCATTGTTGAAGCATCACATCATCATTTACAGTCCCTGCATTCATGCACAACTTGTCAGTTTGAAAACTACAAGTTTTAACAGTCTCACTTGTCGGTTTAGATACCAGTTCTTCCAGCTGATCCTTTTCTTCATTCACATGAACTTCCTCTTTTACCTCAGCTTCTCTGAGTTCTTCTTGTTTCAACTGTACATCCTCTGTCTGCTCCAAGTATTCCTTTCCTCCAAATAACAGAGTTTTTGGATCAATCTTCTGTCCTGGTACATCTTCCTGCAAAGGCAACAATGTATGATTGACACCATCCTTTCCAAATTTGTAGGTGTTCCTCTTCCCATCATGCATGGCTACTCTGTCATATTGCCAAGGTCTTCCAAGCAATATGTGACACACATCCATAGGCATCACATCACAAACAATTTTATCTTTGTACTTGCCCACTTGGAATTCTACTTCACACTGTTCACTTACCAGCAGTTGATGTCCCTTTTGCAACCATGACACTTTATATGGTGTTGGGTGCCTCCTTGTTTTCAGCTTCAATTTCTCTACTACTTCTGTAGAAACCAAGTTATCAGTGCTACAACTATCAATGATCATCTGGCAACATTTCCATTGAACTTTGCATACTGTCCTGAATAAATTTTTCCTTTGTGGCGATTCAGTCACCTCCTTTGCTGGCTTGATCAAAACTTTGTTAAGTACCAAAGACTCTCCGCTTTCTGGTGTATCCACTTCTTCTATTACTGTTGCCACTGGTACCTCTTCTTCAGCTGGAGCCACAATTGCATTCCTCTGCTTTATTCTGCACTCTATGGGCACTCAAAAGCTCTATGTCCCAGCTTATTGCATCTGTAGCATCTTACTTCTCTGCCTCCTCCTCGGCCTCTTCCTCTGGAAAAACTCCCTCTGCCTCTTGCATCACCTCCTGTGGATGCATGTTGGTTTGAGCTACTGCTAGCTCCTTCTGCAGGTGTTGTAGATCTTCCACTACCACCTTGACTTTCTTTTCCTCTGAAAGTCCCTCTCCCTCTGGCAGACTGCTTCCTCATGAGTTTTTCCTCCGTTTTCAGTGCTATCTGATAAGCTTCCTCTACTGTTTTAGGAGACAACAGACTTATCTCATCATGAATGTCCATCCTAAGGCCATTAATATATCTAGCCACGCTCTCATCTGTATTCTGGGCTTCTCCAGCTCTTATGCTCACCTTATAAAACTCTTTTGTATATTCTTTCACTGTTAAAGCTATCTGTCTAAGATTTTGAATTTGTCTAAATAATGTTTTTTGATCATTACTGGGCAAAAACTTACCTTTTAACTTCGTGAACATTCTGTTCCAATTCTTGATTGGCTGCTTACCCAGTCTCCTCCTTTCCGCCTGCACACCATCCCACCAGAGTGCTGCATGGCCTTTTAGTTTGGTGACAGCAAACTTTACTTTCTTCTCATCTTCCAATTCTTCATAATCGAAGAATTTCTCCATGCTATTAATCCAGTCGATCAGTTCTTCTGGATTTAGTCCTCCTTGATATACTGGTACTAACTGGTTCCATGGTCTGGATGTGGATTTCAACACTGACTGAAAGGGCCTCATCTCAGGAGTAACCTCTACAGCTTCCTCCTCTGTAGCTTCAATTTCGGGCTCACTGACATCTCCATCATCTATGTTTCTGCCTGAGATTAACACGTCCAATCTAGCTCGCAGCTCCTCTATTTCTCCCCTCAATTCGACATTCTCACCATGACGTCCTCTTCCACCACATCCACGTCCTCATCCTCTTCCAACCCTGAAAGCCATCCTTCTATTGCTCCTGAGATTTAACTCAACACCAGTTGCTAGCTCTGATACCACTAATGATGGACCGGTCTCTGGCTCTAATGACAATCGCTCCAACTAGATTACAATATCTTCAATACCCAGCTCTCTCTCCCTTGGATCACTCATTTATAGTGGGAACACATATACATGCGCCCAACAATTATAAACTAAACTCATGCTGCAACTGCAATTTTGCATAAGGATATCCATGAAAATGTACACACAAAAGTGATGGAAAACCTTATAATTAAGTTGTCACCATATTATAAATATTTCGCACACAGCAGTTGGAACATACACACCACAGCACTTTATAATAGAAACAATGTATATATAATTGTGTGCGCTAAGGTTTAAACACACACCACAATTTCATCATATGATATTATAACACTACACAACCTGTAGCGTGTTCACGGGTGCTGTCCATACAATATCCACACAGTTCTATGGTTTTGCAATTAAACCATATATATGGTAAGTGCACAGCTATGAGTGGAGAGCGCA
Source organism: Pinus taeda (assembly GCA_000404065.3). Taxonomy (NCBI): domain Eukaryota; kingdom Viridiplantae; phylum Streptophyta; class Pinopsida; order Pinales; family Pinaceae; genus Pinus; species Pinus taeda. The sequence goes on from APFE030093123.1 coordinate 128,268, forward strand.
CAGCTATGAGTGGAAAGCTCATAAATAAACTGTTAAAAATCTATGGGTATGCCACAGACAGCTGTAAGAAATTACGCACCACATTCTTTAATAATTCAACCAACATATATATATATATATATATATATATATAATATATATATAATATATATTATTATATACGTCTGCACAGTGGATTAATACGCACCCTTAATTCTCACATGCAATAATTAATACGCACCATTACAGCTCCGCGGTTCTCCATTTCTCTGTTCTGAATACGCATACACAACTCTGCCCTCAACGTATACGCACAGTCAAGAAAATAACAAAGGAACCCACGCGCTCCTTCCAAACAACCTGACAGCGTGGTGTTTGACCGTCTTTCATATACTGTGCAAGCCTATAATTCTTCTCAATCAAATATACGCACAACAATTTCATGAATTATATGCATATGGCTCCGCTGTCCATAAAAATACACACGGTTCTTACCAATTTACAGTTGAACCACAAATATTAATATTTCGCCACACTGAACGCATAATCATAATAATTCGAGGACTGTTTTGTTTTATTAAAGAGCTGCAATACAACTACTCCGCCATCGTTACTCTGCTGTTTCAACACACACAGATTTATATAGAACATATAAAATTCATTCAAACCCCATGTTAAACAGTGCCATCCTCAAACTATTCAGCGGATTTTTTTTTAATTATCTCCATCAACAATACAAAAACTCTAGTTCATTACATGAGAAGAACAGTTTATACAACAATACTGGGCGCCTCCGCTTGCGGCCAATCCCTTTTTTTTACTCATAATGTATATCTTTATTTAGTACAAAAGCGGCTTTTTACCTAATAATTTAAGCTTTTTACCATTTAGCAAGTTTTATTCTCTATGCTAATTCTACTTTTATTTAAGCTTTTTACCATTTAACATGTTTTATTTTTTTTTCCCTATTTTTAACTCGAAAGAGCAGCCATTTTCCCATCTGAATGGCATGCACCTGCATCAATAGCTTACAAATACGAAATTATGGATTAAGTGTCTCACTTGACAGAATGATGATTGACGTATATGCTCGCTATAAATTTGTAAGTTTCTATGTTGTACTTAAATTGATTCATCAATCATGCTTTACACAAACACTTGCATTTGGAATCATAATATTCACAATGATCATGTTACATGTCTTTTTTGGTCACGTTGAACATGTTAAAGAATTGATAAGGGAAGCGAAATTAACCTAGTACTTATCATAATCACAAAAACATCCAAATCACGCTTCATTTTTTTAACTTAAAAGATACCTAAATATACTAAGTGAAGCTATGGAGACAAAGCATTTGATATAGATGAGATCCAAAATCTAGCTTAATCTGACCATAGGTCAATATTGCATAGCCTCCATGATGCTATATTACAAATGATTTGATGAGAGACCATATCAACGACCCATGATTGCGTGTTACCCTTCACTCCATAAAAAATATGGTCACGCTAAGTGATGCAATTGACATGCACATGGAACAACATTGCTATGAAAATGGGGAAGCTATATGTTGTAATTTGTCATGCTAAAACAAGGGGTAATAAGATGGTCATGATGGAATCCACCATGATGGTGACCATAGTGGATCTAATTTGCATTAATGCAAGTTTTGTATAATGAAGTGTGGCAGCATATTAATATATAGGTGTGGATTATCATGGATGCCACAAATTAAATTGGTGATTTATAATCAATATAGAAATCAATAACACTTACTTGTGCGATTAACTTTTCAGGAAATCATTCTTGCAATCAACATGATAGGAATACTTTAAGATTTTTTTATTTTTCCAATCTCTATCTTTTACAAATAGAATCAATCTATACATACATAGATATAATAAAGATTAAATGGATGCATAATTTATGAATGCAATCCCTAATAATTGTCATCATGAATTCTGGATATAGATGTTTAAGTTAGTTTGATGTGTATTGATTTAGTCGGAATTTATTGTGTACAAATCATCCTTGTTAACTTTGATTACACAGCTAGTTAATGCTACCAATTCTCTAAGATGTGGCATGTTAATAAGATGCATTGGTGAATTATCATTAGAGTGGTATTCCAAGTCAATGAATTACTTTCTCCATTAAGTTGAAAATGATACAATAGAGTGTTATTTTTATAAGAGAAACATGTAGGAGATTACGAAAGGGTTATGAAGGGTCAAATACAATGAAGAAAGTGTGTTTCTCATGTAAGGAGGTTGAATGTTATAATTTGTTGAAGGTATAGTATGTTTCTAATTCAATTGGTTTAATGTGAGTGAAAACATTTCCAATCCATATATTACTGAGGTTGTTGAAAGTTTAAAAAAAGTTAATTATTACACCATTACATACTAGAAATGTTTTAAGAATTATTCTCAAAAGTAAATCGGCATTCAATATGTTTTTTCCATAAACTTAAGTTGTTAGATTTATTGCAATATTTTACATGTTTAAAGGGAAGGAAAAGCAAGCTATAAGTTACATACAAGGTTGTGAATTTGAAAATTAAATATCCCTAAACAATGTAATATGTGGATGATGGACTTGTTCTTGAGGTGATTGGAACACTTTAGCAAGTTGATTATTGGTTGGTATTATAAAGAAATATGAATTTTCATAGATTGAATAACCATTGGAAAATGTATCATTAGAAATTATCAAGTTGATCCAGGTGGATGTTGGTGGCCACCCACCTATCCCATTTGGACCCCCGCAACTGTCTCTTTCAGTTTTTCAGTTTCCGTAATTGTAGCACAATTTACTATTTTTAGCAGTTTTTTCGGGTCCTGAATTTCCGGAGCCGTTTTGAGGCCCTAAATGACGTTTTTTGGGAAATCTGGGGGCAACATGGGTCCATGGACCGATGTTGCCCTTCTCAAAGTGGTAGTTCTCAAATAGATATTTCTAACGAGCTATCATACGCGTCAAATGGAGATCGTATGCCAAAGTTACGACCCCGGGAAATTGATGTACCAATTCACCCAAAACGGGGCCCACAATTTGGCATTTCATCTTCTAGGGTTAGCTTTTGGAATGTGAAGTGTTTTCCATTGTTTCTCAACAATAAATAGGCCTTCGAGCCTCATTGTAACACAGTTCAAAACAGTTCAGAGGCATGTAGCCACCACATCTCTTCTCAGAGATAAGCTACCATCGCCCTAGCTGGTTTATTTCCATTTCTGGTTGTAAGCATATTTCAATCTTTTCCATTAATGAAATGAAGTATTATTTTCGCTCCATCTTTATGTATATGGTTATCTCTGTATTTTGTTGCGTTCCTGTTTAAATCCTGATCAGTGGGTTTTAATAAAAAGTTTCTTTGTGGTTTTGTTTATTGAGCATTCTCCTATTTTTCTTCTGTAATTCAAGTTTTCAGATCTTGGGGGTCTCTCCTCCCAAGATCCAGATCAGTCGTATCAGAGTGGTCTACTTTTTCTCTGTTTTTCTTTGCATGTCCCTAATGAGGTCGGGATATAAGGAGTTAGGGCTTGAACTAGACGAACCTTTGCAAGACCAGCCTCGCAAATCCCGACGGCCTCCCATGGCGGATGAGAAGAAAGATGAGGGGGTAAGAGATCTTATCAAAATCTTGCTCGAAGAAGCCCTCGAGCGGCAAAGGAACACGATGATGGATAACTTTGCATAGATCCTTCAGCGGCTACCTAGAGGTGACGCATCAGCTTCCAACAACTACTTTGGAAATGCCACACCCTTTAAGTTACAAGTTAATTTTGAAATCCCCATCTTCGAGGGTCAAATAGATGCAGATCTCATAGATAAATGGTTAAATATGCTAGAAGGATATTTTTCTGTTCATGAATTTTCGAGTCGGGAAAATATTTTTTCGCTCTTCTCAAAGCAGCCCCCCGCATCAAGGACTGGTGGGAAACCTACTGCGAGCAAAAGGATGAAAGTACAGGCTCACTATTTTCAGCCGCACCCACTTGGGATTCATTTTGGGATGCTATCAAGGAGCAGTACTACCCTGTCAAAAGGTATGAGGACAAATACATCAAATGGACCACACTGTGGCAGGGACGAGACCAAGATGTGCCAGAGTTCACAAACATCTCTCATACACTTCATACGCAATTGGATATCAAAGATTCTGAACTGCATCTGGTACTCAAATACCATGGTTGCCTACACAGATACATCCAGGAAGAGATGGAGTTCTTGAACATCTCCTCACTCAGCACAACATACTGATACGCTGTCAAAATCGAGCAAAAGTTCAAACAGAAGAAGCGAGACTTTGGATCTGCAAATTTGAAGCCCAAAGGACAAAGCCAAGGTGGGGTAACCCAAGACAACCCCTCGAAGCCGCAAGAAAAGAACAACACCACAAAGTCGAAGAAGGACACAAGAAAGTGGTGTGAGTTCCAATAGAGTCCCACTCATAACAAAAGTGAGTGTCGGGCCAAGTAGTCGCTAGTGGTCGAGTTGAAGGCTTCCGAATCAGATACATGTTCTGACCTTGAGCCAAAACCCGAAAAGGGGAATGGCAAAGGGAAGCAGATCATTGATGCGGATCCCAGCACCACTATTGCCACTGCCAAGATCTAGAAGAATGAGCCCGAAGAGCCAGACGAGGGGGAACGTCTTTTCCACTCATAGATGTGGGGGAAGGGTTTTGTGTTGTAATTCATTGTCGACAGTGGCAGCCAGAAGAACCTTATTTCAGCAAAGGTCATGAAGTAGTTGGGTCTACCGACTACACCACACCCGTAGCCGTATAGTATCGGGTGGCTTCATGAAGGACGAGATTTCAAAGTTCACCAGCAGTGCCGCCTTCCCTACATCATCAAACCATTCAGAGACGAGGTATTGTGTGATGTTACACCTCTGGATGTTTGTGATGTACTATTAGGCCAACCATACTTATGGAGGCGACATGCTGTGTATGAGTTAAGGCCTCATGCTATCATTATTTATTTGAATAATTCATTATACAGGATATCGGAGGTAGCCCCACCTACTGCCACATCTTTGATCACTGCTAAGAAAGGCAGCAAGCTTATCTCCCAGACCAGGAAATTCACCTGTCTAGTTCACTCCCAAAGTAAGGGGAAGATTGTCACCACATCCATGACCCCCGCAAAGGGTTCCTCCACACAGCAGCAGCAACAAAGGGATACGGTCATGAAAGAACACAGGAAAAACTTCTCCTCACCCACAGGGGTACCACACAAGTTTCAGGTGGGCAACAAAGTCTGGTTGCATCGATAAAAAGAACGCCTTACCATAACCCATAAGAAGCTCAGACCACTCCGACAAGGTCCTTACAGCAGTACCAAGGCTATGGGAAATAATGCTTTGGAGCACATCATTCCTCCATTCCTTCGCATGCACCAAGTGTTCAATGTGGACCATCGTCGACCATGCCTCCCACCATTACTGGACACATCAGAGATTGCAGGACAAGTTCAACAGATGGAGGAACTCAACGTAATGGGGGCCATTGTTTCCTAAGCGGGGAGGAATGATTCAGGTGGATGTTGGTGCCACCCACCTATCCCATTTGGACCCCCACAACTGTCTCTTTCAGTTTTTCAGTTTCCGCAATTGTAGCACAATTTACTATTTTTAGCAATTTTTTTGGGTCCCGAACTTCCAGAGCCATTTTGAGGCCCTAAACGATGTTATTTGGGAAATCTATGGGCAACATGGGTCCATGGACCGATGTTTCCCTTCGCAAAGTGGTAGTTATCGGATAGATCTTTCTAACAAGCTATCATACACGTCAAATAGAAACCGTATGCCAAAGTTACGACCCTGGGAAATTGATGTACCACAGGGAAAATTTTAAGAACCCCCCCTAAATTTATAAATATAATAAATGGGCGAATCTCCATGGTATATAGGAAAAATGGAAGGCGATTTTTATCAATAATATAATATGTATATATAATTTTTTGGCGAATCTCTCACGAGGCATGGCGAATATTTTACTCAATTAGAAAATCTTGTAAGATCTTGGTATTACCATGGGTTATCATAAACATGGAGCTTAAAAATTACTATTAGTAATTTACAAAAATTAATAAAATTAATAGTTGATTTTTATTTTAACCAAGCTAAAATGTTTAACATACATTAAATTACAACATCCAAAGCCTCGAGAGGGATCAAATGTTTTTTCACTCTATGCTAGTTTGCATATCAGGATATTTGATACCTCTCGGGGGTTAGTAGATCTAGAGCAAAGATGGATCTATGTTGGTTTAATTCCCCCATTTAAATAGGCTACATTCCAGGTGAATACCATGGGTCAATACCATGTGCCATTTTGGTGAATACCATGGGTCAATACCATGTGCCATTTTTATTTTTATTAATACTAATGTTAGGGTTAATAATGTTTTTTTGCATCGTATTAATAACAATCTAGTCCATGGTATTTGTCCCATAGTATTTTTCCCATAGGTTTCACCTAAATATAATTCATTTTTTTGAGTGTTCGTAAATATAAGGTGACTTCTGGAGTAAATATAAAAAAATGTTTTATTTGTTTACCATACCTCTCATTTATTTATATTTGTATTATTTTACCATACCTAAAAAAATGTTTTATTTGTTTGCCATACCTCTCATTTATTTATATTTGTATTATTTTACCATACCTTTTTTACAAATATGGTATTTGGCCCATAGGATTCACTTAAATAAAACCTCTTTCTTCAGCCTTCATAAATAAAACGAGGGTTATGGACTAAATATAAAAAGAGGTTTTATTTATTTACCATGCGTCTAGTTTATTTATATTTTTATTTATTTACCATGTCTTACAAATATGGTATTTGACCCATAGGATTCACTTAAAGAAAACCTTTTTCTTGAGCCTTCATAAATAGAATGAGGGTTATGGACTAAATATAAAAAGAGGTTTTATTTATTTACCATGCGTCTAGTTTATTTATATTTTTATTTATTTACCATACCTTTTGAGTAAGTATAAAAAGACGTTTTATTTATTTACCATACCTCCACTTTACTTATATTTTTATTTGTTTACACCCTTGCATGTATATAAGGTTACTTATGGAGTAAATATAAAAAATGCTTTATTTATTTACCATACCTCTCATTTATTTATATTTTTATTAACTTACCATACCTCTTTTATAAATATGGTATTTGGGCCTTTGGCCCATATGATTCACTTAAATAAAACCTATTCTTGAAAATGGGCGAATGGAAGGTTGTAACTCCTAATTTCAAGGGCTAAATTTACCTTTTTTACCTCTCCCTTAAAATAAGGTGGGCTATTTGAGGTGATTTGTAAAAATGTATTATGATACAAAATATTCGCCCACTAAAAATTTAAAACCCCTTAATTTCGCCAAAGGGAGAACATTCGCCCCTAAAATTTTCTATGGTGACTGGGACTACTAGGAGTAGAGAAACATCATAGATACTTGCAGTGTACTCTTGATACTATGGTGGTAGTGCTGCCCATACCATATGAAGTGGTTGGGTGTGACTGGTGCTACTAGCAGAGAACATCATGGAAGAATACCTTCCCTGCTAAGAGGGAGTGCTAGTTTTTTATATAGCAGCAGAAGGTATTCCCTTCCGGAGAGCAATGTATAATATATATTATATAATATACAACAATATATTTTGTATATTATATATAATATATAATATATTATAATATAAGTAAAAATAATTAACAATGCTTTTTTTTTAGAGACATGTCTTTGAAAATACATGTTTATTAATGAAAACACACCCTGACTATGTATATATATGGGGCCTCATTTTGTAATTAGATACCAATAACTATCTGAAATATATATATGAAATATAATAATGTTTACTCAATCATAAAAATGAAATTAAGGATAAGAATCCTTTAAGTGTGAAATTATTGATCATGAGGAAGTAATTACCAAGATCTGAAAATAAGAAAGAATTCAACGCTTGATAGTGGGTAATATTAAATATCATGCTTCAAGATTTGAAGTTTAATCAGTCAATCAAAATTCAATGAACATTTGGGAATTCCAACGTAGAAATAGTCTCCCCAATAATAAATCAACAATTATTTTATTTATTCATTGGGAACATTAGAAAATGGTAGTTGTTTAGCTCTAGGTATTGGAAACTTTTTTGGAGCATCTTCACCAAAGCTCACTTTAGCAATTTCAGATATGACACAAGTTATTGGTCCAATTATTTAGACTTGTAATTGACATGGTGAATGTTAGACTATGAGTATCTAGACAACCACAAAGTACAATACCACATAGATATGAGTTGTAAACCTTATCTTTGATGAGGTGTTATCATGATTTGTTGATGAGTTTACAGTGATATATAGAAATAGAATAGTGCAATTTATGTACTATAAATTTAGATCATGAGATCAATACAATTACTTGAATATGGTTTAAGGAAATTTTTTCCATTTTCTTGTTGTGTGTTTCTTGTACTTAGTTATTAACAATATTAAATATTTATTTGACACTAGTACAAAATGACTAATTAGTTGTTAAAAAAATGACTAAATTTTACATATAAAAGACCATTTTTCAGTCAATGACCAATAGTAGCGAATTTACAGTATCTTATAACAAGGCCAATTTTTAATCATATTTAGCTTAGTCATTAATTGGTTGTCTCAATTTTATCATCTACTAGTATATTTAGTCATAAATTTGGTCACTAATTTAGTCATTGATATAGTCATTAATTGTCACAATTAATGACCAAATACACAACAAAATATATTATTACATGATCACCCAAGAAAACCAATTAATGACTAAAAGAATATGACAAACATTTTGGTCACATTATAAGATACTATAAATTAGCTACTAATAGTTATATATATGCAAATTTTAGTCACTGTTTGAAACCAATTAATGACCAAAGAAATATGACTAAATTTCGGTCGTGTTATAAGATACTGTAAATTATTTACTAATATATGCAAAATTTAGTCATCATTTGTAATCACAAATTTATCATTTACAATTGTAATTTATCTTTTTTTGGTAGTTTCATATTCATTATATAAATGTCCTATTTAGTAGTTTATATTAATTTCATTTAAATTAATTAATAACAATTATAAATGACTAATTTAGTCATGATTGTATATTTATTTTATTTTTTGTTCATGGTTAATCAATATAAACTACTAATTTAGTAGTTTTAGATTGATTTTATGTGTTAATTATTAATCAACATAGATTAATTAGTATATTTTTGTAACTAAAAAAAAAAATCCATATAATGTGCATGTTCATCTAATATGAAAACGCAAAGTTAAATATGTTAATTGTTATATATGTTAATTATAATTCTAAATAATATCAAGTACAACTATAAATAATTTCAACTACATAAATTATATCATATGAAATGTCGAGTATTACAATATGAGTTTCCATATTAATATTGGTTGGATTACAATTTATACATGAAATATTGTTTCATCACTTCAAAACATTATCATTGTGTTTCAAAGGAATTGCAGGTGAATTCACCAACTCTAAAGACTTGACCATCGGTCTATATCTGTGTGTCTCATGCAAGATATTAGCTTTAAGGGTATCATTAGACCCATTCTCTTCTCTCTCTCTTTCTGCATTTTTTGCTCCAATTTTATTGTTCTCCTCTTTCTTTAATCCATGTTTCTTACTATCAATATTGCGTTCCTCTTCTGAAAAATGAAATAAGATACAATGAAAAGTATAATAAATGAAAGAAAATTAAAAGTGGAATATAAACTAAAGTAGACTATGAATTTTTTATTTGATATATACCTTAATATCAATGATGTCAATTCCATTTTTCCCGAGAAAAGCAAGAAACTTGAACAAGTTTTCTTCAGTTGGGTGATAGTGGCCACTATGTGGCTAGATGACCTATATAAATAAAGCAAATAAAATGTCTCCATAGAAAAGAACACCTTATAAACTTAGTATTCAACCTTTAGGAAAATATTAGGCATAATCCTTCCAACTAAGTTACATGCTCAAAAGCTCGGGATGTAGATAACTTGTGAAAACAAATGGAAAGAAAAAGATAAAATATAATAAATAATGCATGATATCCCGTTGGAAAATTGCATCACAGAAGAAAAATAGATATATAAAAACAATAATAAAAATGATATATAAAACACCCTTAGGATTTTCACTATTCAACACAGTAACGAGATTTGAATGTGTAAGGTTCCCTCTAGCATAGATCTGCAAAACTTTGGTTTATATCAATTCTCAACCCCTCAACAATATTAGCCCTTAGAAATCCCAACAGGATCTTTGTTAGACCCATATACTACTAGTGTAACCCCTTATTATTATTAGTACAACCCACTTATTATATTGATGTACCCATGCAGTGCCCATATTGTTACTATTGTGCCCCATAGAAGCCCACTATTATTATTATTGTGCCCTTACATTATTATTGTTATGTCGGCTCTGGTTATGTTATGACCCCTTAGACTCCTATATATAGAAAGGAGGTCTTTTCATTTGTTTCATCGAAGAATTGTTCATTTATGTAATGTAAAGGAGGTTGCCCCCTCGAAGAGGCTGAATTCTAAGGCGTTGATCTATCTTTTCTATCTTTTCTTGAGCTAGTTTCATAACAAAATCTCCCATAAGGATTTTGCATCCCTTGTGCCCATGATTGATATGGATTTTGAGGTTGGGGCCAAGGTTGTTGCCAAGGGTTCCAATTTTGTGGGGGTTGAAAATTCATAGGGTTGTTAAACCCTTGAGTTTGTTGCACCTGCCAAGGTCTTCTTGCAACAAAACAGAGAGATTCTACTGAATTTGGATCTTCTTGAAAGACAGCTTTGAGTCTAGGAATTGAAGGACAATCCTTGGTCTCATGATTCTCTGAGCAAATCATACATGGTTCTACAAATTTTGCATCCAAGGGGCATTCCCTTAGAGCATGTTTCTTCCTACATTTCGGACAAAAGATGGCTAGAGCATCAGTTTCTGCTTTCTGCTTGTTTTGAATTTTAAGGGTGTCTAGTTGTTCACTAAGGCTCCCTAAGATATTAGTTTTGAATTCATCAAGAATATTGCCAATCTCTGCCCTACTTACTGATCCAGTTGAAGATTTGTTTGCCCTGACAAGAGAAGGATCTCTAGGCCCTTTTCCTGTTTTAGATTTTCCTCTCGAGAGATGGACACATAGTTATGCTATGTCACAAAGTGGAAGTTGAGAAATGTCTCCCTTCCCCATCATGTTTAAAATATCTATCCATTCATCTCTAATGGCTTTCAATAAAAGGGCTTTCAAGGTTTCCTCATATAGGTTGCTCATCTTTGCTCTCTTTAAGTTATATTGAAATCTTTCAAGTAAATCCTCCAAGTTTTCATCTTCTTTTTGCATCATTTTGAATACCTCATCCTTGTGATTGGTGGGCATGCAATAGTCCAGGTATCTATCCAAAAATGTTTGTTTCATATCATTCCAAGTCCTAATAGATTGGGTGACTAATCCCATGAACCATTTCAAAGCGGCTCCCTTCAATGTTGAAGGAAACATTTTGAGTTTTTGAGAGTCTTCCATATAGTCATAGGTTCGGCCCACAACTTCAAACTCAAACAGAAATGTTTCAGGTTCCTCACTTCGCAATCCATAAAAGTTGGGAAGGACAGATGGTGAGATGTTTTTCATCGTTGTATGAGTTTCCTCATCAACTATAGGGAATCCAAACGAGTTGTCTCCTTCCCTATTTCTTCCATTATTACCTCCACCTCCAACCATTGTTGCCTCCATTATTTCCTCCTCCTCTACCTCTACCTCTACCTCTGAATCCATTTACTACTTCCTCCATCATGATATTTTCCTCGGAGTCTTCTGGTTCTTCTATCAAGGGTGGATGAGAGAAAGATTCTTCCTTTTCTTCTTTAGGTGATTCTACTTCTTTGATTACAATTCGCTCTCCTGTAGAAGTAAAGAAAGGGTCTTCTACTAGATGATATTTGGTAGATAGTGTAGGAGAATCCTCTAATTCAGCTGTTGCTCCTTGAATTCCAAGAATCTTAAGGCTAGGGGTAGATGGTGGTGAATCTTGTCTATGCCTTGAAGAAGATGGAGTTGTGAAAATCAAACTCTTGGCTCTAGCTATAAACCTTCCCCTAGAATCTCTTGCTCTATGCATGTCATTTTTTATTTTTTAAGTTTCGGCTAATAATTCTCTTTTTGATCTTCCAGGTCACACTAGGTGCAAGAAGAGAGCATACTTAAAAAATTATTGAACCAATAACTCTCTTTTCTGATCCTCCAGATCACACTAGGTGCAAGAGGAGAGCATACTCCAATAAGTTATCAATTTTTCCCTTCTTTTTATTGTTTTTTTTTAAGAAATTGGCTACCTAGTTACACTTCCCCGACAACGGCGCCAAAATGTGTGGTCAATTTAGTGTGTCCTAAATTGCTGCATTTAATTGTCAATTCGGGATTCGTAAGCTGACGAAGTGCGGTGCACTATATGTGCAAGATAACCTATTTCTTACTTTTGTCGTTTTTTATTTTTATGTTTTGGGGGTTTTTATCTTCGTTGATTTCCTAATGTAAGATGGAAATTCTAAAAAACAAGTATGGATATAAATGTTCAAGGCAATGATGTCCTTTATAATGATTTCTCAAACTTCAAACTTCAAAAGGGTTTTAAAACATGTGATGAGAAAATTAATTCCTAAAATAAAATGAAAATGTGCCACTATACTAGTCAAACAAACTGTGAACTATTGATCATGAAACCCATTACCCTTGTTGTTGTCTAAATACAAAAGAAACTGTGCTAAAAGAAATCCAAGAATTGCAAGCAAAGTAAATCTAAAATCAAAGTACATCAACTCATATTCTGACCCCTCACCATTAGTCTCGCTATGGCTTTCGGAGGTAATCATAAACAATTTGAGCAATCTGATATCTAATTTGCAGGAAAATAAACTAATATTGAATTACACACTCATACTTCAATCCCTCACCATTAGTCTCGCTATGGCTTTCGGAGGTAACTGATAATGACATGAGCAATTTAATATCTAACTTGCAGAAAAATAAACTAATATCAAACTACACACTCATCCTTCAATCCCTCACCATTAGTCTTGCTATGGCTTTCGGAGGTAACTGATAATGACATGAGTAATTTAATATATAATGTAACTAATAAAGCAAATGTACAAAATTGAAATAAATAAAACAGTGCTAGAATTAAAAACTAAGAAAAATAAATCAGCAGAAGGACAAGACTGATTCCATGTCATTAGTCATTGTAAAACTATGTGCAAATACCTGGGCTTCCTATTGTAATCTGAAATAAAGACACTGATCAGTTAACAGCAGTATAAAGCATGCAAAATCATGGACATAAATAAAACGTTAATACCATAAGAGATGCAATATATACACGTGAATAACTATGGCATAATGAACGTAAGGAAATAAAGCATGAAACTATACATCAATAAACAAAACCTCGGCATGTGCAGGGGCCTCTGTACAGTCCTCGGGCAATAGCTATCAACCACGAATTGAGCTTATAAACAGAGTCTCCTCATGTATTCAAAATGTAGTCATAACACAGAAACAAAGTCACGGCATAGTGGCTCGTTAACAGCCAAAATTACATTACCAAAAACTAGCTATTATACGTATGTAGATGCATTATTTATAACAAAAAACTACATAACTGATTTCCTAAAAATTGCGTTGACGGAGGACACGTGAACGACAAAGTCCATGGATCTAGAATCATGGCTACCAAGGTGATGCAATCTAATAAAAGCGGCTTGTTGGATTTACTTTGTGGGCAGCCTACAGATGTCAGCGTGCCTCCAGAAGTTTAGAAACGGCCATGAAAATCTTTCACGTGCCTGGAAACAGAGTCCTGTTACCGTGGGATTCTTCTATTGTCCACCGCTTTGACCACCATTGACTATGGTCTCTTTTGATGAATTCAACTAAGCCAATAGGACTCGGTCCATGTCCACGTCGTTTTCAACTTGCCCATGTGGCTCTATTTTCCTGAAGACACCTGCAATATAGACTTTCACAAAATAGCTGCGGAAACTGGAGTTGGCTGTGGAAATTGACAAGATTCTGCAACTCATAAGCAAAAATCTAGTTCAAACAGCAACACAAAGACATAGTCAAGAAACCACTTTAAATACTCCTTTATAACTAATATGCAATGATATTGATGGCTTAGGAGGTTCAGATGAATGGAAAGAAGCTAGAAAAAGGTGTAGGGAAGATGCAAGTTTGGGGTTCAACAACTACCATCTCCAGGATGGGTTACTCTACAAGATGGATAAGATATGCATTCCTAAAGTTGAGCGTTTGCAGCTGATTAGAGAGGCTCACACCTCCAAGGTTGGAGGGCACTTTGGTGTAGGGAAGACCGTGGCTAACTTGTTGAGGTATGTGTATTGGCCCAAAATGCAAGAACAAGTAGTTAGGCTCATAAGAGGATGCATGCTTTGTTGTACTAACAATCCTAGCAATAGGAAACAGGGTCTATATCACCCCTTACCGGTACCTACTTGTCCTTGGGAAATCATTTCAATGGACTTTGTGGGAGGTTTACCGACAACCAGGAAGGGACATGACTACCTATTCATGGTAGTTGACAGGTTCAACAAGATGTATGATGCCATGTAAAAAGACCATCAGTGGACAAGAAACAACAAATTTTTTCTTTGGACAGGCCCAGTTACACTTTGGGATACCAAGGAGCATCATTTCAGACAATGATACAAGATTTCTCAGTGCATTCTAGATTACATTGTAGGAGAATATGGACATGAGGTTGAAGAGATCTAGAGCATTCCATCCATAGACAAATGGGCAGACAAAAGTAGTCAATAGGATTTTGGTGCAACTTTTGACGGGTTACAACCAGAAGCATCTGAAGACTTAGGATGAAAATCTGGTATATATACAACATTCTTACAATAGAGCGGTCCACACTTCTACAAGAAAGTCCCCATTTGCAACTTATTTTGGATATTTTACACCTTCACCTTTAGATATTACATATAGGAAGCAAGCAGAAGTGAAGGAAGACAATACAAGAGATGCTTTGACAGGGAACACCGCAGAAGTCACAGGTGAAGTATAAGGACATGCATGATCAACATAGAACAGAGAAATCATTTAAGGTGGGAGACAAAGTATGGCTACAGTTGAACAAGGAGAGGATGCAGGGGCCTGGTAAGAAAATCAAGGCTCTAAGGTGTGGTCCCTTGGAGATATTGGAAAAGGTGGGTGATAATGCCTATCGACTCAGTTTACCACCATATATGTGGATTTACTCAGTTGTATTTGTAGAGAATTTGAAACTCTATGAGCCTTCCATGCTAGATCAGGGAGAGGAAAAGGTCCTACCTTTTGTGGAGGATTTTGCACCAAAGGCTCAAGAAGAGTTGAAAAAGATACATTTTTGCATAAGAGGTCCAAAACTACAAGACAAGGGAAACAAGCCCTTTGGCAAATTAGGTTGAAGGGAAAACTTCCAATGGTGCACCAAAGAGAAGGTGGAGGAAAAAATTGCTCACCTCATTCAGTAAAATCTTTTGTGGACCAAAAGCCTCCCAAAATGGGGAGGTGTGATCTGAATTGGATCATTATATTGTTTTCATCCATCTCGATGTATTTGGAGTGGAAAAAGTGGAGGACTCAACTCACGAGACCGTTTTTACCAGCAAGAACTAGTTTGACGAAATGGGGTCTGAAACCTTCCAGAAGTATTTTTAGGCACCAAACGAAGTTTTTTGGGGATAAAACCTTACCACTTATGCGCAAAACATTTTCATGCTATTCTACACATAGAGAGCTTTCCAATGGTGCAAGAATCACGTCAATTGGAGTCCGTATGCAAAAGTTATGTCGCGTCAGCCCTAATTATTCATTATTCATGGAAAAGAGTCTATTTTATAACTCTAGTTAAGAGTTGATGTAGTCAAACTTAACCACTAGTAGGCCATCGGGCTGTGTTATAACCGAGCCACTAGGAGGAAGAGGCATTCCATTATTTTGAGAGAATTTTGTTGCATATTTGAGCAAAGATAGCTGGGAGAGATAGGAAGTAGAGCACACATAGAGGATCTGTGCACTATATCAGCCCACAGGCCGTGAACATTACTTCTTTGTATTCGCAGCCATATTTCTAGATAGAGAAGGAGAGCGAAGCAACCTCACCTTCTAGCTGGGTTTTCTACCAAGATGGTTTCCCAATGAGCATATCTTGTGAATTATGTGTGTGTGAGATTATTTTGTCATTTACTACTTTTCTGCTTGATATAATTTTACATGCATGAACTAATTACAATTAATTTTACAAATCTAGAAATTCAGTAACACTGTAATAGTGTAGAATCTCAGATTTTAAATATAATATTATTAGGTCTGTTGTGACGAGTTTTCAAGTGGAATATCCATGGTAGTTTAAAGATCATTTGGTATCATAGCCGGTTTCTTTGGGTATTTTGTGGAGATTGCAGGGATCTAGATCGACGAGGTCAAAAAACGTAAAAACTTAATCATGGGCGATGAATCTGTAAACGAATCTCGTGATCCTACAGAGGTGAGGTTTTCGTGGCTCGAAGAATAAGTCTCAGATATAAACCGCAATGTCAACCTCATCATGGCGGCCCTAAGTAATAAATTGGGGATATTTGGAAAAGAAGGGGGTTCGAATGTAGAGGACAAATCAGAAGGGGGATCAGGAGGATGTAGATAACCAACAAAAGAAAGAACCTGGAAAAGATAAACCTAGTTCAAGTGTCGTGAACCAATCCCCGTTTAAAATGGAAGAGAAATTCAATATCAAGCCATACCATGAGGAGATTGACGCTCTGAAGCGGAACCACTAGTTGCAACAACTGGAAATTTATTTCAGTGTCCATCAGATCGAGGAAGGGCAGAAGATCTCATTCGTGCGGTTCAAATTCAAGGGCTATGCACTGATTTGGTGGGAGAGCCACACGGAAACCTTGAGGTTGGAGGGAGAACCTCTAGCGATTAAGTTGGAGGATTTCAAACACCTCATTAAGTCACAGTTTTATCCCATTGGGTATGTGGAAGGCTGATGGATCCGGTGGCATTACTTTAGGAAAAAGCCGAACCAAATTCAGCAAGAGTACACTAGTGAATTCAAAAACATGGCTATAATGTTGGGTATCTCTCCAAAGAACCCAGATGTACTCCTCAAGTATTTAGGGGGTCTGCACCGCCATCTACGTGAGAAAGTGATGTTGTTCAAGCCCAAAACAGTGGATGAGGTTTGTTTATAGGCACAGTACCTGGAGAACATAGGCCTGAAAATAGAGCAATCAAGTGGATCAAAGAAAAAGGAGAAACAAGACACTTTTAAGGATGTGAAAAATAAGTAAAAACGGGGAAAAGATAAAACGACGGTAGTCACAACACACCAGTGCAAAGATCTTAACAACCACTGCAACATTGATGGCCATACAGAGGAGAAGTGTTGGAAGTTGCATCCAGAGCTAAACCCAAAGAACAAGAAGCAAGATAATAAGAAGAAGAATCTCATGACCACTGATTCAAGCAACCAATTTGAAAGCAACTCAGACGTGGATGAGAAGATCGTATGTACATCAATGCAGAAGGAGGTGAATCTGAGTAGCCTTCAGCAACAAGAAGAGAAAGAAATGACCAAACTCTTCCATGTAGAGATACAGGTCAAGAAGACGAAGTTTGATGATTTTTTTTACTTAGGATCGCAGGAAAATCTCATTGCAATAGACCTGGTCAAGGAGTTGGGGCTAGAAGTTCGTGATCATCCAAATCTATATCCACTGGGATGGGTACATAAGGATGCAGAGCTGAAGGTAACAAAACAGTGTAAAATTAGATTTTCTATCAATGTTGATTTTATTGATGAAGTAGATCTAGATGTGGTTCCCCTTGATGTATGTGGAGTCGTGTTTGGTAGTCCGTACATGTACATGTGTCATGCAATATTCATGAGGAGAGCTAACCAGTACCAGCTCATCAAGGATGGAAAATCATTCATCGTCAACGCGCACAAAGCCAAGGCGAAAATTTCACTCGTAAGTGTCAACCAAGACAAGAAATTGATCAGCTCTAGAAAGAAGTATGTTTTATTGCTTTTAAGAGAAAGTCAGTCTGTAGAGGAGTCACTAAGAGACAGGGCATCCTTAGAGGGGTGTACTAAGAAACAAAAACAACAATAGGAGGAGTTGTTACAAGCATACAAGGACCAAAAGCCTCCGAAAATGGGGAGGTGTGATCTGAATTGGATCATTATATTATTTTTCATATATCTTGAAGCTTTTTGAGTGGAAAAAGTGGAGGAATCAACTCACGGGACCGTTTTTACCGGCGGAACCCAGTTTGGCGAAACGAGGACGAAACCTTCTAGGAGCATTTTGAGGCACCAAACAAAGTTTTTTGGGGGTAAAACTTTGCCAGTTATGCTCAACACATTTTCATGTTATTCTACACATTGAGAGATTTCCAACGGCGTAAGAATCGCAGTAATCAGAGTCCGCATGCAAAAGTTATGCCATTTAAAAGCTGACCTTCCTATTTTCACACGTATAGATAGGGAGGATGCCATGTCAACCCTTATTATTCATGGAAAAGGGGCTAGCCACATGTTTGTGATGTAAAAGACTCTAGAAGAGTCTATTTTGTAGCTCTAGTTAAGAGTTGATGTAGTCAAACTTAACCACTAATAGGCTATCAGGCTGTGTTATAACCGAGCCATTAGGAGGAAGAGGCATGTTATTCTTTCGAGAGAATTTTGTTCCATAGTTGAGCAAAGATAGCCAGGAGAGATGGGAGGTAGAGCACACAGAGATGATCTGTGCACTATAGCATCCCATGGGACACAAACATTACTTCTTTATATCTACAACGATATTTCTAGACAAAGAAAGAGAGCGAAGCGACCTCACCTTCCAGCTGGGTTTTCTACCGAAGGGGTTTCCCAAAGAGCATATCTAGTGTATTATGTGTGTATGAGATTATTTTGTCATTCTCTACTTTTCTGTTTGATTTATTTTTACATGCATGCACTAATTACAATTAATTTTATAGATCTAGAAATTAAATAAAACTGTAATAGTGTAGAATCTCATATTTTAAATATAATATTATCATATCTGTTATGGCTAGTTGTCTTATGGAATATCCACGGTAGTTTACGGATTAGAAGAGAAAGTTCTTTGATGTTATTGTAGGATGAATGAAAGTAGTTATGAAATTAGATAGATGAGAAGATTTTGATCAAGAACTATGGATACCTTTGTTGATTTATCTATGATTGCATCTTTGCAGATAACTGTGTTTAATTCCAATCCAGACATTGTAATGGTAAGTTTCCATGTTAATGTGGGAAATACATTAGCAAGTCACCATTACAGTTACTCAGCGGCTCTTGTTGTTCCACCCCATCAAGCCTCTGAAAGTTGGGCTCAGAAAGAAGGAATTGTTTACAAGGATTTTGTTGACCCCTTGAGAGGCACCTTCTAGATTATGAATTTCCTAAGGTCCCTCCCTTTCATGTAGAGGATAATTTTCCTTTTCCCCAAAAGGACTTGGGCTCAGGTTTCCTTGGTTTCTTTCTTAAACTAAATTTTTACAAGTTTGCACATTTGGTATCTTAAATTGTGTTGCCTTTAAATTTCAAAAAAAAGTTTGGAAATTCCCTTTGGCCATGACTTCTTAGATTTTGCATGTAGCATTTGAAGATTGTATGGTTTCGTTGTTGTTTTTGGTTGAAGAGTCTTTTTGTTAATCCTAATTTTATGTTGTACCCTATAAAAATATAGAATGGACAATCTCTAAGACACAAAATTATGCAAGATCTGTAAAATAATCTAAACACAAAAATAACAATGGAATCGAAATGTGTTTTTATGTCATTCAACTATGTCAATAGTCAGATAAATATAATATGCATTTGTTGTTCGTACTTCATAGCTTGTAAACGTAAACTGAGTTTCTAGCTACAAGTTGTAAGATGCATGCTTATATTAGGTGTGTATGTGCATTTCAAAATCTTTTAGTTATTTGTGTTTAATTATTGCTTCAAATGTGATCATGCAGTGGACATTTGACCTTTTTATTTCTCATGGCAAGAATTCTACACAATACTTTTATGGTGCAGAGTTTGGCATTTTTGGTGGTAAGTTCTTTTATTTATTTCTTTCATTTTCCTGATGTCAAAGAAGAACTATTTACTTGTTTTAAATACTTTGATTGAACGTTTCACTGAAATATCAATATTTTTATAAAAAGTTGTTATGAAGTCCTACCTCAAGCATGAATTTGCAGATCTCAACGTTTTCTAATTTTTGTCATGGAGAATCATTGGAAGAAGTGTTTAAGTGGGGTCATTGTATGTAGTGTTTTTGTAAACTTTTACATGTGGTAAAGGAAGTTCTATAGTCTCATTATATTACAAATAGTGATAAGAGTTTTAATAGATATTTTAATTAAAAAAGCAGATGAGATCACATTATTAGTATTTAAATGAATATCTATTGTTTGCAGATCGAAGACTTTGGATTCATCTTCCATCCCTGGACTATTCAAAGAATGAAGCTTTTAGTCTTTAGCATGAATCTCGATTGGTGGATGCTATCGCTTACAGAGTTTTTAGAGGCAAACTAATGAATGGTTGAAAGGTGGAAAGACATATGCAATGCATTGGAAACATAGTGGGAATGTTTTGAAGTGATTAAACGATATTTCATGTGTAAATTGTAGCCCAATCAATATTTAGTTGGAAACTCATATTATAATACTTTGGCATTTCATATAATAAAATTTGTGGTTCAAATTATTTATGACTGTATTTGATATTTTTTTGTGTTGTTATCAACTTATGAGACTCCATGATTTACATGTTTTCATATTATATTATCATGAATATTGTATG
>APFE030093124.1:0-11966 GCA_000404065.3 Pinus taeda
AGACTTGCAAACCCTTTGAATGCCTTTTCTTTTCATTGGCTTTTTCTTTCATTTCCTATCTAATGCAACCCTTATTCCTTCCAAGGTCCCAGATTAGACAGCTGGGAACCTTTGTTTCTCTACCTATCTACTGATCTGCCAAGATTAAACAGTTTGGACAGATTACATTCTCTATTCTACAACAAGTAAATTGAAAACATGGCATGATCCAGATTAGACTGTTGGACCATCCAGCAAAATTAAGTTCATGTCAAAACTAAGACAGGCATTAGTCCCTTTTGAGGAAATATGTGATCTTTGCATCATCAAAGCAGAGCATATTTGGACCTTTGATCTCCAATCATGAAATATGAAACCTATTGGTATAGGTATCTAACACCTTCTTCACATATTATTTCTTCATCCCTTTCTTCCTCTTCGCCTGGTGAAAGTGTTGATTCTAGTAACCATGAAGCTAAGAAGAAGAAGAAAAATAAGCAGGGGTGAAACCAAGCAACCATTGCTACAAACACAACTAGTATGGAAAAATCTTCCAATCAGCCTCGTAAAGTTAAATTCCCTTGCATGTTATGTAAGTGTGACCACCTTCTTAGATATTTTCCTGGTATTCCCAAGATATTAGAAGTTTGGTCCATAGGTTCACATCGACCTTTGTCGTAAGTGTCTAGAGATCATGTTGGTGACAAACCCTCAACTAGCGATAGTGAGGTCCATGGGAAAAATGGTAAAGTCAAATTTCAATGTAATTTATGTGAAGGGAATCATCCTATCCACCTGTCCTTATATGGATGAAGCCTCAAAAGTTTTGGAAAACCTTACAACTTCTTAGCCACAAATTCCAGTTGGTCATCGAAAGCTTTCTCCCAATCCTCCACTAGTTCATGAAGTGATTGATCAGAATCCATCTCCAGTCAATCCCACTCTCTCTAAACATGAGTCCCATGAGTTTGTTCCTAGCCAACCATTTTTTGAGAAAATTGTTGACTCGATTCCGCCTTCAGTTGATCATACCTTTCCCATAGAGAGTGAACTTCATACCACTCAGGTTCTTCTCCTTTCTTTAGATTCCAATGAACTGGGGGGAAATCCTCCCATTCGCATAGTACTGGGGGACAATCCTCCCGTTCACACAAGACAAGGGGGAAATTATCCCATTCTCATGGCACCACCTCCAAGTAGTATGCTCACTTCCTTTGATTGGAGTCGACTTACATGATATCATCTTCCTCCTTACGTGCCCTTCCAGATCATGGTACATGCTTATAATGTGGTCATACCTAGCACCATCATAGATGAAGGCACATATGTTAGTATTCTATCCTCAACTATGTTGATGGTGCTAGAACTGCCAACAATCAGGGAATCACCCCGATATGAAGTCCCAACTAGACCTCACACCATTTGGTGTGGGAGTCCCATCTAGTATGATGGCTCGGTTTCCATTGTCTTAAGGATTTGCCTCAACTCTTGCTTGTCATCACAAGAGAGTGGTTTGCTTTATCTTCAAGAAGTGTGGTTTGTGTGCCTGGAAAGTGTAAGTTTCACTTGTGTCAATGGTTCTTTCACTGTTGAGGGAGAGGGTGAGAGTGAGTTCTAGGTCGACTGGGAGCAGTCCCAACACTACTAGGAACACACAACACAACAGGACGTGCACAACTTTCGGCGAAGTAGTCCACATGCATGCAAAAATCATAACATACAAGGTACGAGAACACATACAACACTCACGATTAGATCGAATGAGTGCAACGGTTGTTATAGCAAGCTTCATGTGAAAGGTCTGTCTGATGTCTGGGAGAGCAATCTACATGGGTGAGAAAACATTAACAACATATGAAACACATTTCCATTAATAGATTATGAATTACAACAAATGAAATAGTTCAAATGTAGAACATAGGTTAAAGCAACATGCATTACAAATGTTAAAGATCAGTCTTACAACAGATACAATACATGTGTGAAAATGTGCTTTCCTATTAGCAAGATTTTGAATTAAGTGAAAGTTCCAAGACACGTCATTACACCATACATCACTAGCCTCAAGTGCGGGGTGTTGGAGCCACTACTTACTCCTTACAAAAAATATTACAGACTCTCTTGGCTATGTGGGAGGCGCTGAGGTGAATTTCCTTTCATGTACAAATAAGGGGTATTTATAGCCAAGGTTGAAACTGACCCTTATGGTTGTTTGACTACCCTCATGATCATTTGACTTCCATGACTCTTTGTTCAATAAGTGGGTCTCTTGGACTTCCACGTTACATCACATTGATTGACAACAAGCCCATAGTGGAGATGTGGGTGACATGACTCATGGCTTGAATCAACATGACTTGACATGACAGTGCTCTTGGGTGGTGGATGTCTTGATGAAGCTTTAACATGTTGTTCCTTGCTTTCGTGTTGGAAGGCTTGACAGGCTCATCTGTTTGTGAAGGTGAATTTAGTTGTGTTCATCCACTTTGCATGATTCATTCATTCATTTGTTGGTGAACTTGTCCTTTTGCATGTGCTCCCTTCATTCAACCCATTCTTTGTCTTGCCATGTTTGTTGGTGTACCTGTACCTGTAATCACTCATGACGAGACGACATCAAATCCAAGACCTCTTGGTATACTATGACACATGATCATTTTGGATGCGGTTGACCAGGAAAGGCAACAAGGCCATGAAGCTGGATGATGGCTCTGGGTACTGTTGATGAAAACTGTGCAAGAGTCACTGAGTGATGGAGACGAGCAATTTGAGTCGACAATGACTATTTGTGAGGTCTGGCTTGGATGAGAGGCAAAATTGCACAAATTTTGGGAGGGACAGTTTGGGCTACAAGAAGGCATGCTCTACACATTTTTTGGAACGAAGAGTCAGCAGGGACTGGACAGTGAGATTTGCACAATTTTTCAAAGGAATGGGCCGGGCTGCATGAAGGATCAGTAGGCAGGGATTGCGCATTTTTTTGGGGGAATTGCCCGGGAGAATGATAGCCAAAACTGCACAATTCCCATAGGGAACTGCTAGTTGGCTGCTGGGGTCACTGTCAGCGAGGATTGTGCAATTCCCAAAGGGAACTACCAGTTGGTTGTTGGAGTCACTGGCAGCAGAAACTGCGCAATCCCTGGAGGGAATTGGCAGTCTGCTGCCAGGGGTTGCTAACAAGGGAAAATGCATCGAGGCTGGGAGGCCAGCCTGCTGATCATCTCTGCACAATTTATGAGCTAAGCTAACTAATGGGTGGTGGAAGGTGTGTTCATGAACAGTGCACAATTTTCTAGATGAACAACCGGTCGACTGTCTAGATGGATGATTGGGAAAATAGTGTAATTTTCTAAAGGAGATAAGGACGGGAACTTGATGTCCATCCGGTCTGTCCGCACAATTTTCTCACTTAGTTGAGTGGGTGAGGTCAGTGGCCTCTACGCAATTTTTGAGAGGAGTTAGTCCCGGGGTGACTGCTAGGTCTGACTGTCCGGGTGGCTAGCATGAGAGTTGATTGAATTGCTTGTGGGAAGTGCAACTTGAAAGGACTAGCTTGGTGCTTCTGCTTTGTTCTAGTTGATAGTCGATCAATCGATGGTAGGGTGATGGTTTGGTTGTCAGAGGGGAGTTTGGTCATCAGAACTTTAGCAGAAAAGGCTAAGTGGGTGAACAATCGAAATATGCATAGGTGGTCATACAAACACACTCTCGCATGACTTTACGACGAAATGACTAAACCATCTAGACACACATGTTCAACATGATTAATTGACGCTGTAAGTGACAAGAGAGACACTTGTGATTGATCATTCATTGATCAAGACAACACTTGCATGATAGTGAATGTGACTTCGTGTGTGAGTGCAACAAATGCTTTTATAGTGAACACAACAAGCACATACGAAGCGAAGAATTTGAGCATAACCAGAACATGGTCACAAGCATGACTTGGACACCAACATGTAGAAACTTGAATGAAAGGAGCAAGCAAGGAGGATGCAAAGAATCACACGAGCTCACAGAGTGAACCCGAGTGTGTGTAGTCATCATGTGAAACTCTTCAATGGAGGCTCCGAAGTTGGTGCACACCAAAATTTTGGAGGGTGGTTGTAGCCGCTACAGCAAAATACTTGGCAAGATTTAAGTTCTTCAAAACTTATTGCCGTTACCCAAATTATTTTGGCTTTTAACAGAGGAACTAGTCAACCATTAGGGATCCTTCCTAAGTTTCCTATTACTTTGGGAGGAAAGACAGTCTATATCGATGTGATGGTAGCCCAAGGCCCTTTGGATTTTAATTTACTCCCTTGGTGTGACTATGTGTATGTCATGGGAGCTCTTGTATCTTCTCTTTTTCGTGTGTTTTATTTCCCACATGAAGGAAGAATCATGACTATTGACCATCTTTCATTCATTGGTCCTAATTTGAATCCCAATCAACTAGCTTCGCTAAATGGTCCTTACATGCAAGTGGTATCTTCCCCACCACATGTTAATTATGTGGAAACCTATCCCATTGACGTACCTACTGCTGAAGATGAGCCTTTCACTATCTACTCAACTTCTTTTGACCTAGATCCAACAGGTGATATAGTGCATCATTTATTGGGAGAATTGGAGTCTCATTTGTCCATTGGATCCTTTGATCCCTTCCAGAGCATTGTTCTACCATATGATGAGAACCTCTTGGAAGCCATGGTAGCTTGGAGGCCATGATCAAGGTTCCAAAAGAAGAGTTCCTTGTCTTGTGTCAAGCTTGTTAAAAAATGAAACAAGTTCCTTGGAGTAGAGTTCCTTTTCTTTTGTCAAGCTCCTTAAAAAATGAAACAAGGTTCCTGGAGCAGAGTTCCTTTTCTTGTGTCAAGCTCATTAAAAAATGAAATAACCTCTTATGAGGTAGTTATTTTACTATGTTAAGCGCCTTAAAAAATGAAATAGGTTCCTATGAGCATAGTTCTTTTCTTGTGTCAAGCTCATTAAAAAATGAAACAAATCCCATTTCAGTTAGAGGCTTTGATTAGATCTCATAAATTCCCAATTGAGTCTTTCACTTGATCTCGTAAATGAAATCAATTTCAAGCATAATTTCCCATGTTTCAAACTTCTATAAAAATGAAGCCATTCCCATTTTATCCCGCATGATTTCCATTTTACCATTCTGTTTCTGCTAGATGAGCCCTTGGTTTTTTCATTCCATCTTCACAATTTGCTTGGCCGATCATACACTTTCACTTGGTTTCTACCCTTTCCTGAGGAACAACTACAATGAGTGGTCGTATTAGACAACATATTGACCTTTTTCTACTTTTAGAAGTTCCATCATTACTAGAACCAGTTGATACGCTTTATACCACTCGTTCCTCCAGGAGGAGTCCTCTTTCATCTCTTTTTCGAACTCCTAAAATATGAAAATATTTCCAAGAACTTATCTTTTCGAACTCGTAAAAGTAAATGAAAATACGTACACTCAGTATAAGTTTAAACCTTTCCTGGACTGAGATAGACTAGCTATGAAATGGGAATACCTTAGTTAAACATGGCTAAGAGGTTCTCTTGGGTATTGTTTTCTACCTTTTCAGACCTAAGGGACTACCTACGAAAAGGGAAATTTGGAGTTTTCTTTTTCACCTCTTTTTAAAACTCTCTAAACATGATAAAGTTGTCGAGTTTTACTGTTGCTAGACTCGTAAAAACATCAAACATCAATGGACTTGTCGATGATGATGGGGACGAACCACCCCTTCATAGGGTTTGTTAAATATACTCAGAGGGAGTCATCTAAAGGATGAACTTACAGATCAAGCATATTTTATCCTCCTCAAGCTTGTTAAAAAGTAAATAGGTACTGACCAGTATGGTTGGGGAAATTGGGAAAACAAGGGATTCCATTTTTCTAATGGCAGCGAATCGCTCTTGAACACAACACTCTT
The DNA here is from genome assembly GCA_000404065.3 of Pinus taeda. Classification (NCBI taxonomy): domain Eukaryota; kingdom Viridiplantae; phylum Streptophyta; class Pinopsida; order Pinales; family Pinaceae; genus Pinus; species Pinus taeda. Next base: position 5,910 of record APFE030093124.1, read on the forward strand.
CCACTTCATCTCCATGGATGTTGGGTTGGGTAATCTGCTTGTCTTTTGGTTATCATATCCTTTTCAGAGCCTCCATTTCGGTTTTGGGTCAATGCTTCCAACTGCATTCAATGTCGCCAGTGTGTTCAAGAGAAGTCATTCAATTGATCTCTGCTACAAATAATCATAAGCCTTCATTTCATGTCTGCCTTTCCTGATCTAGTTCCATGTCAGCATCATTATGATCATTTTGTCTTAATCATCATACCCATTTCATGTCATTGATGGGGGATAAATCAAGGCCCTCCTGCGATGGGTCGCTTCTTGTCGACATCAGCACATCATCCAGATAGTTGACTTAGAAACACCCCTTCGTACCTTGGTGCTTGCATACATCAATGGTAATTTTCCTCTCTCTCAGTGACACGTTTACGTCAATGGCCTTCGACTGAAATATTTTGTGTAGTGTTCAACATGAACTCATTCATTCACACCATACTGATACTATAGTACCTTGAGAGCCATTAACATCATCGATGGTTTCTCTAATGTCTGTTAATGACTTACATCATTGGTCGGTAATCAGATGGTGTCTACTATGTTCGACTCTAGCTCATTTATTAACATGGTTAGACTCATAGATTGGTTGGTCATGTGAATGAGATAGAAGACCCCAAATCAAGTTTCGACCATCCGGGATAAAATTTAAGGATTATACAAAGATCACAATGTATGACAGCCATGATCATATAGACAATAATCTAGTCATGGGTCCACTAATTGTATATGTAGATGTAACTTTTGATCATTGTACATGTTATGTTAGCTTATGAACTGAGTATGGGTATGCCTCCCTCAACAAATAAAGATGTCATGGTGTAAATGTATTGTAACAAATGAAGCTCGCCAGTTGTACTTTATCCCTACTTGTCATAAGGTAAAGCACTTTAGTCATCAGTCATCATCTCTGAATTTGCGCTTTAGGGTGCATTCTATTATCGGCCATTTTGTCACGTCCAATCAATGAGCCTTCTGATGGGATCAATCAACATCCTATTCCCCCTTGTCACCATATTACAGAAAGCCTTTTGCATGTACCTTTGATTTCCCAGAATTTGAGCCCTAAATTGCTTCATTTGAGCCAGTTTGAGGACCAACACCGCCGGTAGGACTACTGGGGTGCATTCACCAATAGGTTGCTCCACTGTGTCCTGCATTGGTCATAAGCAGATTGCTCCCCTTTGCACCTCGGTTGGTTCTAGAAATCTAGGAGAATGATTGGGATTTCGGAAGCTTCCCCTTCTAGGAGTTTCTAGAATTTGTTTCAACTACTTATCTTGGATAAAAAAATCATATCATATCCTTACCTACATTGGAGTTTTCACCACTTATCCTTTGATCCTATCCGTCCATCAAAGGTAGATCTCTTACCCTAGATTGGTAATTTGATAATAACTCCCAACTTACAATACTTCTCTTTATATTTCAAACCTTTTATGTGGTTGGGGGTTGGATTTTGGAGAGTGATTTTGCCCTTATGCTGTTGTAGTGAGTGGTCATCATCTCATGCATTTAGGGTTATTGGAGGTGCATATTGTGACAAGGAAATGACAAGTCAACAACTTGGAGGAGCTCTTCTACAAGATCAACTGATACTTATGGTTGTAATATCATTCCATTTAAAGTAATGTAAAGAATTCATTGCTTTCCTATATGTGATGTTGTTATTTTAGTTATTTCAATACCATGTTGATCTATTGAATGAAGTTCTTAGATGATACTGCACAGATCTCGTAGTTTCTTGGCTTTTGTTATTTAGCTTTGCAGGTTCTAATTTTGGTTTATCAAAGTTGGGATTGGAGATTCCAAGCTAAAGGAGGAGCAAAGTGCATGAAGGATTCCAGGTAGGACTTACTCCATCACCTATTTACTTTAAGGAAAAACATTGTGTTCCTTGTCTCTCTGTTTTTATAGGTTAGCCATCGACCTAGGGTAGATACTTTTGTCTGCAATCATAAATCCCACATAACATATGCCACTACAAATTCTTAGATCCAATCACATGCTGCCATGTGTCCTATCAGAGGAGAGAGAAGGGGTTTTGTTTAGCCTTGGTTTTGCAATGAAAACCTTATTTAATCCCGCTCTACATCCCTTAGTGCTTTTAACAATATTGACAGGTATATATATAGTAACTTCTCAAAATTTAAATGTTAAGGAGTTTTGAGGTTCCGATGGCTTCGATCTTCTGATATTTTGATATCTTCCTACTTTGAGGTTCTAATGTGTCATCTGCTTCATAATTTTATATTCTTTCCTTTGATGCTCTAATGGCCCTATCCTTCTAATATGGTGCCTTCTTATCGATTCCAATAGCGGGTCTCAAAAATTCGGCTCCCAATGCTCCAAGGTTACGATGTGCTCTGACCTCTGATATTGCCTAATCCAATCAAGCCTTTGCTTTAAGGTTCTGATATTTTGTCTCCTCTTAAGGAATTCAAGGTCCTTACTTCGATGATCAAGAACTTTTGATTCCAATGGCCATTTCCAGATTTTCATATATAGTTGGAAAGCTTACTTAGAAGAATTTCTACTAGAGATAGTCCAATGCAGTCTTTGAGCCCATTTTCAACCTGAGAGATTGCTCCAAACCTGAAATATGGCTCCAAACTTGAAAGATGGTGCCAAGAACATGGACCTCCAATTCACCATATTCATCATTTTATGGCTTTTCAATAAACCTACTACTATGATGATTCTCTACCAAAAACTTGCAACTACCATAGGATTCCTCTTAGACTCCTATCATCATGTGAACCTAGTTGATATCAATGCCAACACAATCATAATCAGTAGCCATCCATAAAATTCCAATTTTCCAACAATCTCCCCCTTTGGCATTGATGGTAACACCATAAGCTCCCTTTGAAGCTAGGCATGGTATTCTTCATTTCTCCCCCTGAAACTAGGCAAGGTATTCCCCAATTCCCTAGTAATATTTGTTGGCTTTTTGGGCCCTGACCCTGGTTCGGAAGAGTTATTAGCCAAATAAATCCCGCAGCTATCAGCCCTTCTGGCAACAGTTCGCAAATCGCGGACTGAAGTCTCACCCAAAGTAGCAGGGGAGGGTGCTGGAACTAGGTTTCTGCACCCTTGGGATATCTTGATGTGGTCTGGAGGGGTGTTGTATAGTTATTGGGATTTTGCGTAGATCCGCACAGATGCAGTTTCTTATTAATGAAATTATTACAGATCTAATCTTCTTATTACAATCTTTAAGCAAACATTTAACAATAAAACCCAGTGTGTGCAATTATACCAGATAATGCATAAATCTAGAACATAAGCACCAGATAGATACGCGATAAAACACACAATGATTCAGAAATTCTTATCTTTATTGATCTTCTCTTCAGTACAACCAGATCCACCTTGTGCGCTGAGCTGCAGGGGTCCACGCACACAGCTGTGGACTCTACCAGGCCTTTGCGAACCCAGTTGTAGAGCCTCTATCTATCTCTCAACACCCTTGACTCGAACTTATAGACACTCAAAGATTTATTTCTTCATAAACCCATTACATTCAAGATCAAAACCCAAAAAAACTGACTTCTAACCATAGAGCCTTGCTCCATTTATACATTTCCATGGTCCGTGGACCATGGGTAGGCTGACTCACTTTCTATTTTCTAACATTATTTTTGGGTGGACAACCCTTTGACTTGACTCATTACAATTCGTGCTCTGCGCACCTTGCGGAGCTTTTTCCATAATTTTACCAAAAATTGTGGGCTTTGAGCCCCAAAACCATTATGCGGGGCTTGTTCTACTCAACAGGCCCCCAACACAATCATCGTGACTCATCCCGAGTCACTCGGATGGTGCAGCAATTTTCTCGTAGAGGTCATTCAACAACTTCTATGCTTCGCTTACACTAGTAACAAAATCCTCTGCCATTTGTTGTACCTATTCTACGTGAGTCGTCAATGCATCAATATTAGTTTTAGTTGCTTGTCCAGGGTCATATGCTGCCTGTAGGTGTGCTAACTTTCCCTCGATGGTGGTGGATACCGCGAATGCCTCATCAAGCCAGGGCTGGATGCATTCTTTAAGCACTGCTTCCTTTTGCCGAGCGACATCAACTTGTGCCTTGAGAACCTGGGCCTCCTTCATTTTGGCCAACCGCTGTGTGATAGCAACTGTCTGTGTAGTCCCTTAGACTGTGTCATAAGCCTGCTATAACTCCCACACTTCTATCTCTACCAGTTGCAGTGTTGGGTCTTCCTAGAGGGAGGTGAGCGTAAGGAGGCACTGATCTAACAATCCTGAGAAATCTTGGATAGCGCACTTTATCATTTCCAATCCTGCATGAATTGCGCCACGATGCCACTCTCAAACTTCCAGGGGTGTGGGTGGCTATGAATTTAGTCTTAGCTCTACAATTTGTAAATTTAATTCCCACTGAGCTTTCACGGCCTCCGCTTGGGCCGTACGGAATCCTGTGGCCATGTGATGAATCTTGTCAGTTGTTGGAAGTTCTGCTGGGATAGCCAACTCTGGTACCTTATTGCAAGCCTCTACCATGGCTTGTTCCACTTCCTGGTTGTGTGTGACCAAGTCATTGTGCTTTAGACTGACTTGCTCCAGATTTTCCTTTTGCTCCATTAAGATTTGGATGGCGCGGCCTTCCTAGGCACGAAGCTCAACAGTTACCCTATCCTGCAGTTGGTATAGTGTTTTTCTAGGAAGGGTGGCCAAATTCAACCCCCAACTTTGCATGTCACCTTCGGTTTTTTCCAGGACAACACCTGCTAGCAACACTAAAGTGTTCATTGTGTGGGTGCGCACCATCGACTCGGCTGCGACTGTGCCCTCTGCTAGGTTCAGTATCATCCCTCCCAGGGATCGAACCTGTAATTCTTGCAACTGCACTCTGAGCTCCCCAAACATAGTTATCTACTCTATCATCATCTCCTCTAATGCACCTGTAGTGGTATTGCGCACCGGTTCGCTACTGGCAAGAAATTCCTTCTCCAAAGTTTTTACTGTTTTTGACTTTTTGCATGTACGCGACAATTCCTTGCTGTGCAACTTGTTTCCCTGGGTCGATTTTGTGGTAATGTCCAAGCATTCCTATGTCTTTGATTCCCTTTGCAGGTCCTGTTCTGAGGAGCTTTCTTGATCTCCCGTGATCTCCTTGGCGATTACTTCCTGGGTCGCCACTGGCTGCAAAGTGGCCTTTTGTCCCTAATGTACACGTCCTTTCCACCAGTTTAGTGAGTCGCAGTTGGATTTCCTTCCTTTGCTGCTATGCAGCCATTCGGTCTAAAACAACCTTGTCTGGGGCATGCCACTCCAGAGGCCATGCTACCAATACCTTGTAAATTGCATCATCCCCTTGTGCACACTTCTCCATAAGCGCAATGACAAGAGTTAGCACCTCATCTACACGACATTTCCTCATTAGTTTACTGGCTAGTAGTTGGGTGGCGACTCGCACCCCTTGGTCTTTGATGCTTGCTATTACATACCCATGCTTTCGCTTCTCTAGCTTATATTTAGCCTTCATTGCATCTGCGAGACCCACATCGCTACTTGTTATGGCTATGTTTGTGGGGTCGTTCCCTTTAACAGGCAAGTGGGTAATCCGGTGTACTAAATCGGCTGTGATAGGAATCGGCTCCTCCAACCAGAGATACTCATCATGTACCAGACATACTAACTGTCGGATAACAAAAGTGGTGATGGCCATGCAGTGATAGTGGGGTATCCACCTCAGATTAAGTAATCCCGCCTTCTCCACACCCAGTAACCACTTTTGCGGCAGTAATTTGGCTTTGGCCAATTGGGGGAATTTTTCGTTGTCTGCAAGATCCCAATCTTCGAACTTGATACTCAGTACTTGGCCTAGTGGCGAGGGAAAATTTTAAGAACCCCCCCTAAATTTATATGTATAATAAATGGGCGAATCTCCATGGTATATAGGAAAAATGGAAGGCAATTTTATTAATAATATAATATGTATATATAATTTTTTGGCGAATCTCTCACCAGGCATGGCGAATATTTTACTCAATT